>JASGCC010000377.1:0-158083 GCA_030067915.1 Hydractinia echinata | reverse complement strand
AGGGGCCATGGCAATTGATGGGGAGTCCTGGAGTATTTAATGCTCTCTTTGAGCTACGCAAACTCAATTAGGGTCAGCGCTCTGCTAGACAACTCCCTGCAACATCCAACGGCCCACACAGTGCGCCATCTCCCCAATTTCCCTCACATGGCTTGGGTTAACCCGGGGCTATGGTAATATTCAATTGCCCATATTGAATCGCCGTCAAGGGGAATCGACTGGAAAAAAGAAACTTGATTGTGTTGTGTTTTGATTTCGTGGCAGTAAATGTAAAATATCAACGATTCCAAAAATTGGATCTTAACACGCTGAGGCTGGGGATTTTCTTAAAATTTTCTTAAAACATTGAAGTTTTTGAGGCTCATTTTCTTATAAAAAATTTTTAATAATAAAAAAAACGTGTAATTGACATGCACACGCATTTATGTCGGCGAAAAATCTATAAACAAGCACCACAGTAACAAGGAAAGCCATTCAAAAAAGAAATATTTGCTTAGATTGATAAAGCATTATTTAAAAGAGAAGAATATAGTTATAAAATTAATTCAGTGCCTTTTGGATCTTGTGCCCTATATGGTCTTGCTTTTTTATCTACAAGAATACGCGCGCGCGCATTTACAAAGATCCGCAAACTTTTGAAAACATTAGCAAGCCATCTATTTTTACACATATCTACCATCCGATAAAGGGATCAATTTGTCCGAGAGCCGAAAAAAGGCATTTCTAGCCATCTGTAGAGATATTACAGTGGACTCTCTATTACTCGAACCCCTATAACTCGAATCTCTCCTTAACTCGAACGTTTTTTTTTGGTCTCTTAAGGTATTTCCTCTCTATAACTCGAACGTCGCAACATGTATCTAGAACTTTATCTGGCACAAGCAGTTTTTTTGCATTGTTTTGGCTCTGTAAACGTAAATAGAGTCTTAACTGATTCGAATGTTTCATATCTACATGTGTGAGGGGTCTGAAATGATTCGAATGTCGTTGAGATGAAATATTTTTTATTTTTTATTTTTTCAGTCCGTTCTTAGCCTACAAGGTCGAGATTTTATCCTGTACAAAGAAAGATTTCGTCCCCATTCCATATAAGGGAGAAAAATCACGCTTAATTGGCCATTTATACAAAATTTATACAAAAACTTGGAAAAACTCCCAACTCTCTGTTACCCGAACCTCTCTATAACTCGAACGGTTTCCGATTCCCCGTGGCTGTTCGAGTTATAGAGAGTCCACTGTGTATGCAAAATTTTCTTCTTTGCGTTTTTCTTCAACCATGGGGTCGCCTTATGGAGATAACGACATACGCCAGTATCTTCCCTGCATCAAGTTTGTTCAGATAAAAACATTGACAATACATATTAACCGAAGGGGGTTCTTATATCCAATCGTGGCGTTTGCATGAGAATGTACTTTCGTCTGAAGTTATATTTATTTCTTCTATCTCCGTTATGGAGGCTATCGCAGTAAAGCTCACTCCAAAACGAATTTACTTCGGAACCAATTAATGTGTAATTATAATATTCTCTGCGTAAGGCCACAGAATTGGAGTGAAGTGAAAATTTTATTTAAACGCCTACTGCCATAGAGAAGTTAATACACAATGCTATGAATGCTCGAAGGGCGGGTAATAACAAAATGTTAACAAAAACAATATTTATTCAACTTTCTCCTTTTTTTACCGTTTAACAAATACAATACTTCTTCCGCTTCAAAAAACCAAGCTCGTTATCCCAGATCGTCCTCAAAGTTTATTACAAATTTATAACTCGGCTCAGCTTTTGAATTCGATTTAACAATGCATCGCCTTGCTTGATGACAGACTAAAAACAAGACACGAAGACAGTGTTAGTTTTTATAAGTACGGTTTACTAAGACGAATTCTGACTGAAGTCTCAATCTTTATACTTCGTGTCAAGGTTTCGCATTATTGCGAACACGTGATTAAAGGCTTTTGGGAAAGCAAATATTTAATGAAAAGTGAATTAAAAAGCTTGATTTTTTGGAAACAGATAGAAATCTAAAGTCAGGATCAACGAAGCCTTGCGTTTCTGTTTTTTCTGAACACAGTTGTCTACATATTTATGTTATTCATTGGCAAGAAATTGCAGTTCCTTACGAGTAGAATATTTGGGCACGTACAAATGGAATCTAGATTCTGCTAAAAGAAAGACTATGCGGAATGCGTAAAAATGTAGACGTTAATATAAAATTTTCTGTTGGACAGTGCAGTTCATTCCAAAGAAGTGGGTAGCTAAAAAGGACAATTTCATACCATAGAACCGAGCAACCAGGCTAGTGGACTAACTCAACTACTATTTAGGAAGTATGAAAATAATAAAATAAACCTATGACAACAAAAAAAGTTTTAAAACAAACAAAAAAAAAGCTTACCTGGTATTGATAATTTTTACAATCAGGTCTAAACAAAAAAAATAAAGTAAACGATAACAATAAATCAATAAATCAATAAATCAATAAATCAATAAATCAAATAAACAAATAAACAAGGTGAAATCTTTTCTAAATCGTTACCTAATCTACCATGTTGGTTGAATCCAGCATACCTGATGGTACTACTTTTTGCGGGTGGATAATTTCGTAGGGCGAAAAATAACTTTTATCAAGTACATTATTTTTGCGAATGATGTAAAAACATCAAATAGTTTTACGCATATTTCAAAATTAGTGTATTGAAAAAAGAGAAAGTAACAAAAAACTAATAACGTATTGAGATGTTATTAAAAAAAATTGTTTTTTATTTAATCTTGGGTAAAATTTGGACGAATTTTGCATATTTCCGTTCTTGTTTATTTCGAACACATAGTCCGAATCCTTCTTACTAAAATTAAACTAGAAAATTTCGTTTAATTGGCACTCCGAATAAGTGTCACTAAAAAGTGTTGTTTTAGCATTAAGAAAATATTTTCCCTTGACAACTTAAACATTACGAGAATACTCATACCTGTTAGTTTCAACGATTCCGCCAACTTTATCAATTTTACAGTGTAACCTGCCAGCTGCTATAAACCTTGCAAGTTCTCTAAATCAAGTGGTTTAACATGAAAACATTTTAAACTTAACAGTACAACATTGTGTTTAAAAACAAACAGACCAGCTAGAAAATACAGACCTTTCATGCCTCCTTACACACTACATATAATTACGAATACATGATAAACAGATAAAAATTCCAGAAAGTTTTGGTTTCATATATTTCCGGTGACCTTTAGAAACAAATAAGGGACATAAAAACTAGACGAAAATTTATATTCAGAGAATTATAAAATAAAAACGTAGTAAGAAGTGGGAAAAAAGACAAAATAATAAAACTTTTTAGTTAAGACTGAAAAAGAAAATACCGAAAATTTAAAAAACTTTTTATATACAATTGAGCATCTGTGTGAAGCCTTAAAACGCAATGCTCCCAAAGATCATACAAGGCCCATCTCAAAAGAGTATCCACAAGGTAAAAATCAAAATTATTGTAAACATACAAGCATTTGCAACAATAAAAAATTCCTTACCTATCCAACATTTCTATTGTTAACCCAAAAGCATTCGCCATATACTCTAAAGTGAGACTTCTGTATGATTCAAGCAACTGAGCATATGCCATTATCCTCATTTCTCTGATGTAATTCGCCACGTGTTTGTTAAAAAGACGATCGCATTTCAGTAACGTCTCTACATCACCTAAAGAAAAATTGGTGACAGTGCTGTAACGGTATTTTCAGGAGAAACAATCTTAGGAAACACAAGGTTAAGAATATAGGTACTTTCAACTGCCAACTCGAGTAACAGTTGAAAAAAATAATACATTGTCAGGACTTCTATAAGTTGACGAGACTTCTATAAGTTGACAGGACTTCTATAAGTTAACAGGACTCCTATAAGTCGACACGACTCCTGTAAGTTGACAGGACTTTTATAAGTTGACAGGACTCTTGATAAAAGGCTAAACCACTTTAATTACGTTCCTTATAAAAAGAAAAACATCTAGAAGAAATGGTCACAGCACAAGAAAAGACGGCTATCAGGACTGGTTTTGACACAGTTTGACGTTTTGGTATCCCAATCTCTTATCAGTAATTAATAAAAACATTATTAAATCAAGAAAACTTAGTAAGATGTATAATACATTCAAAGCCTTTGTTGAAAAAGGTTTCCCTAAAAACTTTGCATGTGTTACTACCAGTGACCATGGCTGAAAATTTAAACAACTATATTAAAATATTTAACATAAAAAAGGGAGGAATTATCCAGGTATGTTCTTCATCTATCCAGCATGTCGAACTAAAGGACCATATTTCAACTTACACAAAGCGTGGAAGAATTCTTTGTATTGACAATCGTAAAGAGAATGTAAAGTCTGGCTGATGGTTGGCTGCTGATGTAAACATTCTAGTATCTCTGCTCCTCGAACAACCTGAAAATAAAGCCAAAAAATGAAATCCTGTATAAAAATTAGAGATTTTGTCTAGTCGATACACTGATTAAGCCACGTGGATTATTTCTCAGGAATGGTTTTAAGAGCGGGGCTTATTAGAAAGCCGACTCAATGAATTTCCAACTTGTAAGATTGTAATTCAAATATATTTTTAATATAACAAAACGATAACATATTAAAAATTTTTAATATCTTGGAGGGAAAAATTCAAGACAACGTTTAATCTAAAGAGGAAACCTCTTCCTTAAAATGTTTACAAGTTTGAAGCTGAAATCCTTAAAAATCCAGCCTGAAGTTAAAAAAAGAGAAGACGCAACAGGAATTATAAAAACACCAATAGTTTTCGAGACTTTCTTTGTGTTATTGTCGAATTTGATTAATTTGATTGTGTATATTCTTTTTCGAATTCCTGACTTTAAAAATACTTTTTCGATTTGCTGGAATTATGTTTGCCAATAAGGTTCTTTAAAATTGCACCAAAAATATTTGCAACTAATAAAACTCTTCAAAAGGAACTTCAAAAACTTTTAAAAAAACAAAAAACTAAAAAATGGTTTGGATCAAATTGAATGACACAAGATAGACAGCGTACGACTGTTTGTACATTTTTAATTTGACAAATTGACTGCTTTAGGGAGTTTAAGAGAAAAATATTATTATTCAAACCTTGTCTCCAAGTTCAGAACGTTTTAGCGATATCAGCGACACAAGTACCGTGTATTCGACAAATTTAACATATTTCATCAGTTCATATGACGTAAAAGTTGATATACTTTCCAAAAAATTCTCAGCAGCTGTTTTAAAATCTCGAGTTGTAATGGCATAATAACCTTTATATACTTTTAGACGATTACGTCGATCCCAGTCTCCACCTTCTTCAATCAAACTGAATGCAAAAAATAAATAAATAAAACAACATTAATCCTAACCATGACAAAAATATTTTACAATTGTTGTTGCTAAATTTAATCCTAGCAGTAGAGCAGTTACTTAAAGGTAATTTTGAAAGTTGTCATGAAAGAACAACAAAGAATACAACAAAACAAGTCACACTTGTAATTTTTTGTCACACGTACAGTGGTCAATTTGAGCATTAAGTTTATCCAGGCTTTTTCAGGAAGATTTTAGCCCTTGCTACATTGGTCAACTTCTTATAAAACGGGTGTGGGTGTGTGCATGTGCCACACCTCTCCTGAAAATGCCTGTATATAGCGCTTTAGAGTTCCGTATTACTTTTACTGTTTTTAGACCTGATAATATATTAACAAAATATAAAATGCATTGTTGGTGTTAATCTTAACAAAGCGATTGTAATGTTTTCACCAAGTCGATTAAAAACAAGTCATTGATTTTTACCACATGAATTTTATAAGATAATGATGAATTAAATGCGTCAGTGCCTTGTACAATATGGTGAATATACTTTGAGTCATTATATTTTTGTTTTTATTTCTTAAATGAGCAACGATATATCTGGTTTACACCATTTTAAGTGAAAACCAATACACAAATCAATGCTGCAAATACAATGTGTCAGCGACGTATCCAGTGGGAATTCGATACCAGTAGACCGGTACGGGCACCCAAATTTAGACGCCCAAAAAATGAATTTCACTTGAATTTGCAAGATGAAATTTCTCTCAAAATGATGTTTTATTGCTCCTGTTATGATACTATGGTATTATTTTATTGGTAAATAGCATACCAGTCTTTAAATCAAATCCAAAAAGCAAGAAAAGAAACAATCGGAGGCACTGAAAATTGCTAAAATCGCGCAGCTTCCCGGGCTTCCCCCTGGCCCCACACTAAGGCTAACCCTGGACCCACTACGGTCATCACAGCCGCCCCCAGACCCCCTGCTGTTTTGTTCCGGCAGTCCGGTATCCCCCAAAAAATCCTGGATACGTTAAAACAACTGTCTTATTTGTACAGTTTTTTTATACAGATTTTTGTGTCTTAAGGCCCTTTTAAAAAATAAATTATTTGCGTAACCTTACTAAATATGGTAACAGAAAAATATTGTAATAATTTAATTCACATTCAAATACACTGTGAGTTATTCAACAAATTATTTTGCATCTGTTAAGTTTGTTACGTCAAAGCTTCATTCATTCATTCATTCATTCTCACTCATTCTATTTAAAAGTGAAACTTTAGAGCAAGATAATTCTGTACAAGTTGCTAAATGTGGAGCCACATATGTATTATTGAATTATTCTTCTGAACAAAATCAAAACGTTTTGATTTTATTCGTAGCTTAAACTATTTTTATGGTTCTGGTAATAATTTTTCAATAATTTTTCAATAATTTTCGGTACAATACACATTAACTATTCCGTTAAGTATTTTAATTTTAGTAAATTTCATGTATAATTTATGGAAAAGTTCACCGTTCATTATCTTTAAAGAAAATTAAACCACAAAAAATTAAAAAATACCTGCTAGCCTTTTCTAAGTTGCGTGTAATAACATCATTATCTAGGAAAAAGAATCCCACTCGGATTTGCATAAATACGTTATCAAGTTTATGTCCAAGCATAGTGGTCTTCTCGTAAGACTGTCGAAGCGCTGATAAAGAATTCTCCTATAACAATTCGATACACATTTTAAAAAAAATATCAAGATTTAGTGGTACTGTTTACAAAAGGGACTGAATGCAAACCAAAGCAAAATAAATCTTGAATGGTGATCCTTATGTGATTGCCAATAGCTTTGTCTCAGACAATGTATACAAAGAATAAAAATAATAAAACATATTGCATATACCTTATCACCGATGCGGACATAATATTCAGCTTTGTTTAAGTGTGCATCTCTGATTTCTATTTCTCCAAGATTTTCTTCAGCATCTTTAATTTTCTCATCTAGGTCATCGATTGACTTTTTATTTTCTGCCTCCATTGATTGCAAACGTTTAGCATCAATATCCCATTTTAATTCTTCACACACATGCTTGTAAAATGGTGCCATATCTAAATCAAGTAAATATAACCATAGTAAGACAACAAAAATTGTATTTTTTGTTTGTCAAGTACCCATATGTTAACAGGAATCAGAAGTGTGTTGCTAATTATTTAATTTTTTAATAAACTTTATTTTTATTTTAGAAGAAGAAAATACTATCAATAATTTTCATGGCAAATCAGTAAACACTTTACTCAAATTGTTAACCAGTTTTACGCATTGGATTATATCTGCAAAGAACTTTTATTTACATAATTTTTGTACAAAAAGCCATTTTTTTGGTTGGGTTGGGTGCAAAACAATCAGAATTGCATCCAAAAAAAAATGAAACAAGGAAAAAGCTGCAACACTTAGTAATTCCAGTGAAAATGGCAATGTGTTGATAAAGCACGCAGGCAATATTAAAAATTCACAACGTGAAAAGATATGAAATAAAAATGCTCTACACAGACTTCCAGTCTTTTCTGTTAAGTATATATATACAGCAAAACAGTATATAAATGACAGTAAATAAATATTCATTATAATACATTTTAAGAAGATCTGGAACAACAATGAAAGATTCAGTCAAAGTATAGATATATACTTACTAAAATCAGTTATTGCTTTCTCTAAACATTGTTTTGCACTTTCCTTTTCCTGGTTACTTGCAACTGATTGTACTGTAAACAATGCTTGTGCCAGTTCTAAGTCAGGGATCTTTTTAAGTCCTTCTTCTTCGAATTCCTCGATAGGCATAGTTTATTTTATTTATAGATTTTCCTAAAATATGAATTAAGGAATCATTAGAGCTTCAGCCTATAACTTATCTGCTAAAAGAAATTCTATTTTGTCTTTGCTTTTGGTAGAGTGTAATCTAAAGTTAGGTTGGTTGTGAGAAAATTAAGTGACAGTTTACTAAGTCAGACTTTGTATATTTTAATACAGGTATTACATTAACAGTTCGAAGGAGTAAAACCATTTAACTTAGTCAACATACAGTTGCTGTTCCATTGGTGTCTAATCCAGGCTCCTCACTATGTCCTGTTACAGTTGTTCAACATGCTTTTTCTTTTAACACTGCAGCTTTGCCTAATACCTGGGCTTTATACATGCCCTTCCTGACCAATCCCATGATAAAATCATTTGCACAGAACATTGGAAAGAGGTCAGGAAGGGAAAGTAGATTTAATATCGAAAAAATGGTCCAGGCAAAATGTGGTGGCACGAGTTCCGTAACACCATTTAAAAGATGTGGCAATCAGAAAGCTTTGCTGGACAGAGAAAGGGAGAGGATGGCAAATCCTGTTATATATAAAGTAGACATTTTTTTACTCTCAGCAACTTATTAAAAAGTGAAAATTTAATGGACAAGCCTGATAATTTAGAGTTAAGGAAGGGAAATGTTGTTATTGACCGGATACAGAAACATGCCTATTCGCAAGGTAAAGGATCATGGGAACGCATTACTGTTAATTGCTGTGCTTTGCCAGGCGGACTGATGATTCCACCATTTTATAATATATGAGAAGTATTTTCTAAGCATAAACTACTCTGCCAATGGTCCCACTGGTGCTCTTTATGGAAAATCAGACAATGGATATATGGATGGATATATGGACCCTTGTATGTTGGATTGTATGGTTCACTAAGGACATGCATGATCACGAGTAAAATTGAAATTGCGAGATTAGAAATGTTTCATTTCTAAAACTGAATTTTCTGCTGTTTTAGGCTGGCATACAAGGAGACCTTCAGCTACTCGCGCATCTAATCATAATTTCATTCATGTGGCATATACCCATTCAATCCACTGATTAAAAATTAAAAATGTTTAATGCCATCTTCTTATGAACCATCGTCAACTCTTTTATCAATTGCATCTTCAAATCTACTGTCACATCGTCATCATCAGCAGCATCTGCATCTCTCCCAGGAACTTTAGACTGCCTTCCTAACAGATCGAAATCTCCAATGTCAACAACAAAAACAAAAAGCGAATTGAAAGTAGCCAGTAGCCAAATTGCAGCAGTCAGCTGTCAACCACTTCAATTAACAAATAGCTAACCTTTATCAGCTAGCCAACTTCAAACAACCAATAGCCACTTAGCGGCCACCAATGAACGCTTGGGAACCACGCCCAGTGAGAAGCAAACCACTGCCAAAGTCAACTATCTTCTTTATTTAAGGATATGGATCCAAATATCATTGGTCCATTTTTAACACTGATTCTTGAACCTAAAAAAACACACTAGAATTGTCACCACAGAGAGAGTCATTACATCAGATGAAGATCGTGCTAAACTAGAGGAAAAAAACAGACTGAGAAAAGAAGTTGAAGAAGCTAAAGAAATACGTAAATTGGAGAGAAAAAAGGGAAAAAAGAACAAGAGAGAAACAGCAAAAAAGCGACTTATCCTGACGACCTACAAACACGGAAAAGTAGTGGGTAAAGAAGGTAGACTACGCTAATCTGCTGAAGCAACTATGAAGGATAACTAATGATGAAGATGACAACGGTAACGATAAAGATAGTGATGGTAAGATCTGCACTAGTAGCGAAAGCATCGTTTTAGAAAGTTTGGAAAATGAAGATGATGTTTGTAACATTTGCAAGCAAGTTTTTCCTACAGGTTTGAAAAAATAAAAGAACTGTCTTGTGGATCCTTTGTACCAAACGCAGTTGCTGTATGCTCGTTGTTTGTGAAGGTGTGTTTTATCAGATAGTGCTGATTATGTTTGTAACGCTTGTTCTATTTAAAACATAAAGTGAAAAGTGTTTCATTTGTATTCACTCCCATCCACCATACAATACCATTGCTTTTATTGTAGGTTTATCCTCAAGTTTCTCAAACAAAACTTAAAATTTCTTTTAACTTAGGAGTTATAATGTCGAATGATTGCAAATTTAATAAGCATATCTTAAACCTTATATCAAAGGCAAACAGGATAACTGGATGGATATTACGAACATTCGAGAGCAGAGAAAAAAACGTGATGTTGACTCTTTGGAAATCATTAGTTATTCCCCACCTTGACTATTGTTCCCAGTTATGGTCTCCACTAATGAAAGGACAAATACAAGACATAGAAATGGTGCAAAGAAACTTTACTAGAAAAATCCTTGGAACTCAAGGTTTTTCGTACTGGGACGTATTAAAAAGTTTAAATCTGTATTCTCTGGAGAGAAGAAGAGAACGGTATGCCAAAATTTACATCTAGAAAGTGATTGTAAACATATTACCAAACTTTGGTCAGGAAACTGTGAAAGGAGGCATCACATGGTACACTAATGATCGTTTGGGTTGAAAATGTGTTGTTCCTGTAGTGAAGAAAGGGCCATTTTATAAGATTCGTTGTGCTAGCTTGGCTGTTCAAGGAGTATGATTGTTTAATGGTCTACCAAAAGCAATACGCAACCTATCTGATTGCAGCATAGACTGTTTCAAGTCGAAGTTGAATTGCTTTATTGCTACTGTTCCTGATGAGCCACTGATACCAAATTATGTTCAGTTTCGAAAGGCCCACATGAACAGCATCATTGACATGATGAGCATTGGACTCGCCGAGTTGGGTGCGTGAAGATCTCACAAAATCTACTTCAAAGTATTCAAAGTAAGTATTAACTAACAAATACAAAACAGGTCTAAGAGTTTTTATTATATATAATTCGTAAAAAGAGAGGATAATATTGTGGAAAAGGATTCACAGTATATATATAAATTTTTTTTTTAAACTCATCACTTTAGGGCCTGATTAAATAATTATATATAGCTATCAACGACAATGTTTTGTCTTGCAGTAAAAGAGAGTAAAATATGTTAAAAATACAAATTAAGACTTTATAGGTGAAATATAGGTAAAAACATATAGGTAAATGTCTAACTACTTAGCTATAAGACAGTCCTGCAACTTATCAACAGTATTAAAAAGGCATGGCGAGCGTAAACGGTTTATTCCAGACAATGTAGAATACATAATACAGTCAATAATATACCTCCAGAGGGTCATCGTCCCATCACAGATCACAACAAAATGACCTGATATGTAGTATGGTTTGTTGAGAAGCTGTGTGGAAGAAAAGTTTAAAGCTGACAAACATACGTGTCTGGCGAAGTTATTTGACCCTACGTTATGTATGATAGAGATTGATGGCGTAAAACAAAATATAAATATTACTGACATAAAACACAAGTTTGCATATTCTTGTGGTCGGGATTCGCGTCATAATACTGGTTGAACCAATCACGGGCCAGTATTCAGATTAAGCAGCCATTATGAAATGGTGTACAAATGCCGTAATTATAATGTTTTTGTGGTGAAACCTTCATAAATACAATAATGGATTTTTCAAGGAATTCTTTTTTTTTTTAGTCAAATCTTTAATATGTTTTAGATATAATGCTTAATTTTTGCCAATTTGCGACATTTTAACGCCGTTTTGCTTGTAAATTCTGTTTAATTAAGGTTGCTACTATGAAGGTTTGACCGTGAAAGTCCACTTTGTACCCCATCGGAGAGCAACAAAGGAGAACATTCCGACCGCAAGAATAGCTACGCGCAACATTCAAATGACATGCCATGTGAGCAGTTTTTTGCCCACATGAAATAAATTGAACCAGAAAGGCTGAAATATCTTTTATTGTAGCTAGCTAGCTATAGCTAGCTATCTATATTTCTTCTTTATAAACAGATTTGGCTTCTTTTTAACCCCTGGCGCCCCCATGAAATAAGTCCATTAAGAAATAAAAATAGCTACATATATACGTAAAGCTATAACATTTTCCTGCATATGAAAATCAGATTCAGGCTGGCTGAGCTTAGCTAGTCATATAGCTAGCTAACATGAAATAAAAAGATGAAGAAAAAACGAACGGACAGGAGACACACTTCTTTGCCCGCCATTATCAAAGCTGAGTCAGCGTACACTAAATGTAGTTGAAAGAAAAAACAGGATCCACCACCCCCCCCAGACTTACCGGGGACTTTCTTTTCCTCGCTCGTTGAATGTGTTCGCAGACCAGAAAACCTTTCTGTTCTATCAAATTTTTAAAAAAAAACATGACAACGACAACTAAAAATATTCTATTGATTTTTTATTTGATTGCAAAATACGATACGATTGCAAAAAAAAGCCCCATCAAGTAAAAGCTATCCTCCAGCATCCCTCGTCCGAACGGTTTGTTGCCTGAGCAACAAACCGTTCGGACGAGGGATGCTGGAGGTGTGAAGTACAAAAGCATTTTCGTTTTAGTGCTCTATGAGATGAACTCGGTTCTTTAGCTTTATTATTTTAGCGTAATATCGAAAAAAATTCACTTTTTTACGTCATATGCACGATATATATTACACTGACGTATATAAAGCGCTTCACCCTTTTCTCCTATCCTTCTAGCTTTTCCTAAAAGAAGATAACGCAACAAGTTCGTGCTCTCTGCTTACTACAATGTTGGAACACTCAATCTAGTCAATTCCACTAAGAAATCCTAAAATGGAAAAAAATATCAACTATGAATCAACGAAACGCATATAGAAAACAGCCAAACTTGTTTCCAGGTTCTCTTTCAATCCCCCTAATTTTAGATCTTCAATTTTGCGGACTATTCACTTACCTTTTTTTGTTATAGTGCAGAGATAGCGCATGTAGTTTGTAATCGGCCGTAAGCTTTTAGGTTTGAGTCCTCGCTTATAGGCGCACTTTGAATGTAGTGTTGTTAGCAAGTTATATTTATAGACCGCAGATCGGCTTTTGGGGAATTAGAACAAGCGGTCAGGATGAAATTTTCAAGAGCGATGAACTTCCCGTTAATTACTTACTAAAAAAAAATTGGAAAATAATAATTAGAAATAATTAATTTGTGAGTTTAATTTTACACATGCTTATCTTTTATACATGCTTCTTATCACTTTGACGCGGTTGAGAGCTGAGTAATTGTACTTCGTTTAAGTCAACTATTTTTCATCAGATCGGTATGTACCAGCCTAGCGCAATTTCGAATTGTTTCGAAGTGCAAATGGAAATTTTTTTGATTACCCCTGGCATTGTGAACTTTGCAAAGTCTGCTCGAGATATTGGTAATTTGTATGACGTAGAAATACAGAATCAGCGTAGATGTACCAATAGTATTGGAGATGTTGTAGTGTTAGCGCATTCGGCTTGTAATCATAAGGTTTTAGGTTCGCTAACCGGCTTGTGTGGCAGGCAAGCAAGTTGGAGCAAGGCTATATGTATCTCTGACGGCAAGGTAACTTAATTACAATTGGAGGGGGAAAATAGTCAGCCATAAGGATGGAATCCGCAAGGACGTTTAAAGTTTTTGTTATTTACTACTGACATTGAAGAAATATTTACTTCACCGTGGACAATGGATACAGTTTTTTATAAGCAACCTAAATTCCTTTTGAAATCGAAGCAGTTGCTGAGCAACAACCAAGTCCGAAAAGAGTGATTATAAAATGAGAACAATAATCGAAAGATGAGATTGCGGAATCAAGTCTGCAAATAACACCGCTGAATTCAAGATTTTAAAAGTTGGACATGTTGAACTCTTCATAATTGTCGAGAGAAACGTCGACCGAACAGTTTCTACATTGTATAAAAGGTTGCAACCACTAGGACTTTTTGAAATAGAATTTAAATTTGGAAAATTGAATAAAGTAGGGTAATTTGTAGAGCTTGATCAAAATTAATCAAACGCAAAGTTCGAATCCGAAAAATTGAATTGTGTATAGCTTAACAGTTTGCGGGTATTAATTTTGTATAAATATTTTATTTCAAAAAAAAACTTTTGTCAATAAAACATTCACACAAGTTAATTTATTTTTAATGATTCTTTGTTATGATTTAGCGTCGGTGTTCCATTTCATCTTTATGCGAATTAAATTGAGCTCTTTTTCAGTCTGAGATAAAATTTCATTTATTTGTTTTTTTAGCTGGTATTAATTTTTGCGAACATTAACTTGGGTAATATTTGGGGGTTCTAAAAGTTGTGGATTTGGTCAAAATTCGTGTAAAGAAGCGCCATTAAAATAGATTGGCAAAGCTTGCAGTATTAGTTTTCAGCAATTTACTCAAATAACGGAGAAAAACACCCTGAATAGATCATTTTTTTTTTAAATTTGCGAATATATTATGCTTTGCGTAATAGTTATTTCTAGTAATTCTCGCATACACAAACATTCGCCAAAGTTGCACAACCTAAAAATAACAAATAAACAAACAAACTTCGCGAAAACAAACAAACTTCGCGAAAACAAACAAACTTCGCGAAAACAAACAAACTTCGCGAAAACAAACAAACTTCGCGAAAACAAACAAACTTCGCGAAAACAAACAAACTTCGCGAAAACAAACAAACTTCGCGAAAACAAACAAACTTAAGGCGGAGGTATGGTGTGATAAATATTTTGTTGTGTGTGAGTCTTCTTAAAAGGAATGTTACAATAGTAAAAATAATGTATAAAGGTTAAAAATGGAGTAAATAAAAAAAAAGAATACATAGTTCAATAGTAGAAATTTTCGCGAACAGAAAGCAAGCTATTCACGAGATTGTAGAGATACACACTTATCCAAATTTATTTTCTTTGATGTGTTTTTAAAAACATATGACACAAAATGAATAAAAGATTTGAAATCCTTCCCCACAAAAAAATTGAGCAAGTATTTAAAATAATAAGCGAGTGAGAGTGGTGCCAATAATAAATTCCAAAACTCAGATATTTAGTGGAGTTTATGCTTGCGAAAATTTCTGACATTGCAAAAAAAAAACAGAAAAAAAACAGAAAAAATATATACATAAAATGATGCTAATAATAGGCTCAACATTTACTCAATGTGATCCCTAAATTATAAAACAAAATTTTAAAACGTATATATTCTATATTTTGTATAGTTTCCTTACATTTCTTCGACAATGCTCCAAAACTGTATCTACATCAATGTTTTTTATACTAGCTATTTCTTCGGCAACAAATAACACATTGCCAGGATGGCTAAACTGCTCACGATCACGTAAACTCCTTGGTACAAAATAGGGAGCGTCAGTTTCCAATAACACCCGGTCTAAAGGAATACTTTTAGCAACTTCATGCGTCGTCGTGGCTGTTGAATATGATACTAAATTAGTAAAACCAAAATACATGTTCTCAAATTCATTTATAAATCGATGCAACTGGCTATGACAACCAGTAAAGCAGTGGACATGTATCGGCCAGTTCTTCATCCCTTCCGAGCACAACAGCTCAAAAACATCATCTTCTGCTTCTCTTGAATGAAGCACTAACGGTTTTAAGTAATCCTTAGCAATTTTAATGTGTCTTAAAAGTACACGTTTTTGTACCGGAATAGGACTTGGACAACGAAACGAATAATCCAATCCACATTCGCCTACAGCAACTGCTTTCGGGTGCTGTAAAAATTTGATAATATTGTCTTCAATTCTTTGGTTAAAACTTTTAGCATGGTGTGGATGGATTCCAAACGTACCCCATATACCATCTTGTGTAAGTAAATCAGAACTTATTCCAAAACTAGAAAAGGCTGCAGGATCACTGAAAGACGTGATACAACCCTTGAAGTTGTCAGGAAAGTTTTCCTTTTGCATAAACTTTTGAAACGATAGATTGTCATGTTTGAATCTATCAAACACATAGTCTAGGTGACAGTGGGTGTCATATAATGGCACACCGTAGTGTTTGTAATTATAACCACAAGAAAGTCCATTATTTTCAAATTTAGATGTGATTTTGTATGCCGGACAATCCATCTTGACATGCTTTGTAGAATGGCATTGCTCACACACAAGTGTATTCTCCATTGATATTGTGAAGATAATGTGAATATATACTTAACATATAAAGATAAAAGAGACATTATAATGCATAGACCCGTTGAGTGGAATTAGAATTGCCTGAAAATGTCACCCACCATGTTAATCATCCAAAAAAATTGAATTTAGACCTTTTAGAGACAAAAAAGTGTGTATATTTATATAATAAAAAGCATATAGCTAGCTATATATATGTACATACATAACATAAAATGTTATAATAAATCACTCAAATTCACTTTTCTCTCTTCACAATTTTAATTCTCACGTTGAATAACATAAGAAAAATATTCAAGGTTTGGGTGACATAAAACTTGATTTGTAATTTGCACAGTTGTTGATATTGCTGCATGTGAAACGTTGACAGGCCTGTTTTCCTAATTGATGAACTAATTTACTAATTTAAGATATTGTTGCTTTGATTGGGTAAAAGAAGTTCAGCAGTTTACTTAAATGCCACAAGTACTTAGCTACCACTTCCCCTATGACTCACTTCTGTTTTTTTAAACCACACACTCCCTTTATTTACTTGTTGTTGTGCCTGTCCCCCTGCTCTGGTCGTGGCCTACCTCCATGGACAGCAGAAAGCTTTTGCTTAGCTAGCTTACTAGTATTATAAATCAATGTTTATTTTTGTTATCATATATAGTCAACCAATTAGTTTTTTTAAAGGATAACAACTTAAGGCAGCGTTACAAAAACGCCACACGACACACGAAATCTATCCACATAAAATAAAAGTAACCTAACAAGATGTTCACAGCTTAGCCGCCATATACATACACCACGGTTAGAAAGTTCAAACTATCTTGGCAATCAATCTAGTAATATAATTTTGCATGATTTTAATATAAATAGTTTTAATTAAAATAATCTGCTTTGTTATATAATTGCATTTTTAAATCTCCAGAAATTAAAAATTTCTTCTTCACGAATGAAGAGGCCTGAAAGATCTATCTATGGGTTTGCAGATAAAAAACCTATAGGCGATTATTACCTATAATATTTAGTGTAGCTGTCAACTTGAAATACACTTAGCAAAAAGAACGTTTCCACTGGCATCAAAACAAACCGAGATTTCCCGTAGCGGCGAGTGCACGTTTTTTCTTTGTTTCTTGCCCACAGAACAAATTTATTATCCCGATTCTACTTGCGTAAAGAGATGTCCCAGAAAGAAAATCTACAAAAGAAATTGGTAAGTTTTTTCGCCTTACCAGCAATGATTTTGGGTAGATATATTATTAACTAGCGATGAACACTGAAGCTAGCAATACCACCTCTTTACGTTGCAGTTGTTCGCCTATTTTCTGTATTAAAAAGGAAAAAACAGAGTGAATTTAATAGGACGTGCCTAGGGCACCAGTACCAGTAATTCAAAAGTGGCGACGTGATATTTGTCAACTAAACATACACTTTTTCTCCATCACACCAATGCAGTTATTTTGGAAAATAATCGTTGTAAATGGTGTATCAATATATAATGGGTTGCGGAGCAGGAAAAGGTCCCCTATATTCGCAAGAGAATTTTTTAAACATTTATTACCGTGTATAATTTATTCTTATAATGTCAAGCAGTGGTAATAGAAGAGTTTTTTAATTTTATATCTTTTATTCGATAAATAACTGTAACAAAATCTCACAAATAATAAACTGAGAGTACAACGACAAAATAGCACTTTCTTTCTTCTCGACAAAATTTAACAATGAGCTTGCGCGCGTTGCATTTCGGGTGGTTTCGGACGGGTCCAGGCTTTTCAGGGCGGTTACAGACAAAAACCTTGAAAAAACGCCCGAAGCCGCCCTCACATATATGGCGCTTTCGGTGAGTCGGCACCGTCTTACGTTTATACACGTTGCAAAAAATTATTTATAGAAAACATTACAAAGAGAATTCCTAGGGTTTTTCTACATAATTGCTCCTTTCCATCTTCAATGTTTTTGGTTTAAGAATTTAAGTATTTGAACTATTTACTCTGGACGCTCATTTGAACTGAACTTGGACTGAATTATTTAGCCACAAAGCGCTTATTAAAAAGTTTGCAGACTAAGCATTCTAGTACCCAGAGCTATTTGTGATAAACATCGAAAAACATTTTTTTATGATATTAACAGCAACATCAAGAACAGTGCACACATTAACCGCAATGCAGCGTCATTCAAAAGTTACAACATAACGGATAAACATCGTTTTGAGTTTCATTTCTTTGTTATGTTTTCATTAGATAACACCAACAACATTAAACTACCCTGCGTGTGTTGACTTTTGACAGTTATCAATCAATACAGTAAAACAATGGTGTTAAATGTTAAAACAATGCCAAAACTCTTTATTAATGGCCGTAAGAACAGTTGATCAGACAAACTGCGTAAACAGGGCTGTAACTCTAAGGAGTGAAGGTGTTGCGCACGGTAGGACAGATGTCAGGTGTGAGCATCGTCAGACTGTTACCCAACTATCACATCACAAGGTAGATAACACTAGGTTGAGGATGGCTAGTGTAAATGTTGGTACTCCGAGAGGTAGAGCAGGTGAAGTAGTTAAAATGTTAGAAAGTAGATCTATTGATATGTGTTATGTTCAGGAAGTCAGGTGGAGAGGAGCTTCAGTGAGATTTGTGGAAGGTAGGAGGGCAAGGTATAAGCTTTTTTGGATTGGTAATAGTGATGGATATGGAGAAGTTGGCATATTTCTTTTGCAGAGAAGTGGGTAGAGAAAGTAATAGATGTTATGCGTGTTAATAGTCGTATTATAGTGATAAAGTTTTTGATAGGTAATAGGATTGTCACTTTTCTGTCAGTTAATGCTCCACAGTGTGGACTCAGTGAGGAAGATAAAGATAAGTTTTATGATGAGTTAATAGCAGTCACATCAAAGTTTGGAGACACTGAACTTGTCATGGTGGGCGGCGACTTTAATGGTCATGTGGGAAGTCATCTGAAGGTTATAGAGGTGTGCATGGAGGCTATGGATTTGGGAGCAGAAATAAGGAAGGGGAGAGATTGCTTGAGTTCGGAATGGCAACGGACATGGTGGTTTGCAACACATCATTCAGTAAGAGACAGAGTAGGCTGATAACATATGAGTCAGGTGGCTGTAAGACTCAGATAGATTACTTCCTGGTTAGAAAGTCAGACAAGAAAGTGGTGAAGGACGTGAAAGTTATATCGGGGGAAGAGTGTGTTTCCCAGCATAGGTTGCTGGTTTGTGATATTATCTTGAAGAGTGTTAAGGAAGCCAAGGGACAGTACAGGCCCGTCGTAAAGTCTGGAAGCTGAAGGAAGAGATTGTAGCAATTTAGTTAGGGTTAGTGCAAAAGTTCAGCAGTTAGCCCACAATGGTCAATGTGATAGTGACAATGTTGAAAGTACTTGGACTACTTTGAAGAATTGTCTTCTAGAAGCTTCTGATGATACCTGTGGGTGGACGAAAGTAAGTAAGTAAGTAAGTAAAGTAAGTAAACATTTATTTACCTAAGAAATGACAATTTACATTACTAAAAGAATAAATTAGCAATTAGGAAGGAGACTTTCCCGATAGCCAAGGCTAAACAAAGGAGAAAGCCACCAAGAAAAATGTGAAATATTTTCATATGTCAGTAAATACTGTAAGTTTACAAAGATTAAAATGAAAAAACATTATTGATTATAATTAGTATAAATGAAAATTCAGTACCATATAGTCAAATAGAAAAAAGTAATGAGACAAAATAATGAAGAGGAAAGCTAGTTGATGTATTGACTCATGTAGAAACTTGTAGCTAGGGATTTTATTGTGCTTAATTTACAGTTTGTGAGGTTAGTATCAGGATAATTTCTTTGCAGATTGTTCCACTGTAATGTGGAGATTCTAGAGAATGAAAAAGATCCAAACGTCGATGTGTTAACTGTTGGTTCAATAAGCAAACCAATTGTGTTACATCTAGTTTCATGAGAGTGTGAGATTCGATCAAATTTGAGTGAGGTAAGTGTGTCAGATGGGAGGTTAGAGTTTAGGAATTTGTGGATAAATTGAATGTTAAGGACTTTAACTAGGTCGAAGAATTTAAGAATTCCAAGTTCTGCAAATATAGGCAAAGATGGGGATCTTGGTTCACTGAAGGTGATCAGCCTAAGGGCAGCCTTTTGGAGGGTAAGTATTCTGTGGGCTACTGTGGTGTCTCGAGTGCCCCATACTTGGCAAGCATAGCTTAAGTGAGAACTAAAGATAGCATGGTAAATGTTTAGCAGGGATTTTAGGGGAACATAGTGACGAATTTTAGATAACATCCCATTGGCTCTTTGAAGTTTAGTAGCCACAGATGAGACATGATACTTCCAGGAAAGATGTTCATCAACATGAACACCCAGGTATTTCACACTTTTGCTAGGATAAATGCGCTTACCGCATAGAATCAAAAAAGGTAAAAATTCAAGCCTACGAGATTGGGATCTAAATACAAGAAACTCTGTTTTGCTGGAGTTCAGTGATATTTTGTTGGCGTTAAGCCAACACACAAGGCGTTTAAGATCAGCATTCATCCCTCTACAAAGGGATTCTAGTGATTTTGAGAATTTCAGCAGATGAGTGTCGTCAGCAAAATGATAGGTCTCTGACGATTTGATACAATTATGCAGATCATTAATATACAACAAGAACAGCAGCGGACCAAGAACAGAGCCTTGAGGCACACCATGTAGAATGGCTTTAAGTTGAGATTTGAATTCACCGATTGAGACATACTGGAGACGACCAGTTAAATAAGACCTGAACCAATCATTTGCTTTTCCCCGAATACCATAGTGATTTAGCTTGGATAGAAGGATTTTGTGGTCAACAGTATCAAAAGCTTTTTGTAAGTCGACAAACACTCCACAGGCAAGCTCACCTTTGTCAAGGCAATGTCTAATGCGTTCAACTATAGTAAGCACAGCCTGTGATGTTGAATGCTGTTTTCTGAATCCAAACTGTTTGGGATATAGGATATCATGGTTGTTGAGAAAGCCTATGATTCTGTTGTACATAACCTTTTCATAGATTTTCTCAATGTTTGACAATAATGAGATTGGTCTGTAATTTGACACATCTATAGAAGAACCTTTGTTTTTGTAAACAGGCACCACTCTGGATGTTTTTAAAGATCTAGGAAAGATACCAGATTCAAACGAAAGATTGATCAAAATTGATATAGGTTTGGAAATATCATTTTCCAACAATCTTAGAATTTTGATTGGAATACTGTTTGGTCCAGAAGATTTTCCTGGAGAGATGTTGCCAATAATCCCGATGATTTCTTCTTGGGTAACAGGTGATAAGAAAATTGAGTCTGGGTTTGGGTTTTTGAGGTAGTCAGAGTACCTCTTGGATGTATGTAAAAAAGTCATTAAAACTATTGGCAATATCAATCTGGTTTGTCTCAAGTTTACCGTCAACCTGAATGGAGGTAGGAATATTAGATTTCGACGGTTTCGTAGAAATAATGCTACGAACACCCTCCCAAATTTTGTGCATGTTATTTGAAAAAAGGTTAAAGTAATTGGTATAATGGTTTGTTTTACTTTGTCTGCATAAGCTGACAATCATGTTTCGGTAGCGTTTGAAAAGTTGTCGGAACTCTGATTTAGAATCTGGATCTTTGGCTTTAGTGAATTTCCGAAAATAAAAATCACGTTTAGACATGGATTTTATGATGGCAGAAGTAATCCATGGTTTTTGTTGGGTTTTGATTTGCCTTTTGGTGAGCCTGCCTGTGGGAACGTGTCTGTCAACAAGCTTTTTAATTTTAGAATTAAAAATGTCAAAACAGCTGTTTGGGTCAATTGGTCCAGGACTATTAAACTCAACACCCCAGTCAATATCCAGGTAATCTAAAATGAAATTATGTTTGTCAAATTTGGACCAGTTTTGGTATTGAATATTTTTTTCTGAGTTGTTAGTCAATTGGTCAGGTAATATAAAGAATTGAGGCAGGTGATCAGAGATCATGTGAATAAGGTTACCAGAGATTGATGGTTGACCAGTGACAGAGAAAAAAATATTATCAATTAATGTCTTGGAAGTCGCTGTTATTCTTGTTGGTAATAAGATCTGGGGAAGTATAAGGTGGGAGCCGAGTATATCAATGAAGGCAGAGAGTTCTGCATCTTCATTGAGTTTTAACAAATTTTTATTGAAATCCCCCAGTAGAAGGATTTGTTTCTTTTCAATGCTGACTTTATTGAGCAAGGGTTTTAAGAAATCACGATTAAAGGAATTTGTTGACATACAAGGATGTCGATAAATGCTACCGACAATTAAGTTGGTTGTGTTAGGCAAGATCATCTCTGCAAAACTTGATTCCAAGTATTTAGATTGGTACATAATGTCATCATAATGTCAAAGGACCAGCTAGAGATAGACAGACCTGGTGGTGGAATAATGAGGTTGACCAGTGTATAAAGGAAAAGAGGAAACTTTGGAAAGAGTGGAAGTCAGGTGGTAGTAAAAATATTTACTTAGAAGCTAAGCCTCGTGCTCGTACAGCAGTGTATAAGGCAAAATCAGAAGCAGAGAGAAACAGATTTGCAGATGTGTTAAGAAGGGAAGACCAGTGCAATGAGGTATTCAAGATAGCAAAGCAAATGTAGAAGACTAGTCAAGATGTTGTAGGTGAGAAGTGTATACATAATGATGAAGGTGTTTTGGCTAGCACAGAGGAGGAGAAAAGGGTAGCTTGGAAGAATTATTATCAGAGGTTGCTTAACACTGAGTTTGATTGGGATGAGGATAATTTGTCTGATGATGATGTTGTAGAAGGGCCAGCTATGCAGATCAAGACAGAATGGGTAGTGGAGGCTATTAGAAAATTGATGATTGGCAAGGCTGCAGGAGTATCAGGTATTGTTGCAGAGATGGTAAAAGCATCTGGATATATTGAAGTTGAGCTTATTACAAGTCTTGCTAATCAGATTATAAAGGATGGTGCTATTCCGAGTGAGTGGCAGTCAAGTGTAATAGTGAATTGTTTCAAGGGCAAGGGTGATGCATTAGAAAGAGGTAACTATAGAGGTTTGAAGTTGGTTGATCAAGTAATGAAAGTTATTGATAGCAAGGATATTTAAAGCTCTTTACAATATTTGTTAAAGAATATTTCTATAGTAAAACTATCTATACTATCGCCCTCGTTTTGTAGGTACTGGTTGAGTAATCTAAAAGATATGGTTTTATTGTAGTGTAAAGAGAAATAAAAGCAGGTTTGGAAGTTTGTTGGAGTTTTCTTCATTCAAGGTTGGAGAAATTTGTTAACTAGCTATATAAAAGAGGATTAGTTCTTCACTAAGAAAGTTAAAGTAATATCGTTACAAACCTGAGTTCATTTCTTCTTTTCCCCTCTTTAAAGCACAGACTATTTTTCTGTAAACTTGAGGCATCATAAAATACACAAAAATGATAAACTTTAGTAATATTCTTTTATTTCCCTCTGCTACACCTAACATTACAAAACTTTATTACTACTTTTCTCTGCAGTTTTTATTCTTTGCGGTTTTTTCCTCTTCCTGAAACTAGTGTATTCCAAACCAAAAAATGAAGTTTCAACAATTCTGTTGAAACATAGCTCAGTGAAAAGAGCTCAATGAGACAAAAACTTAACTCTGTACAATAAACGGTTCAAAAGTTAGCTAGTGTTACTTTTTTACTCATTCAACCAGAAACTGTTTTTATTTTGTTTTAAATTTCAATCATATTTAATTTATTTTACAGAACATTTCGCAAATTGTTGCAACTTCATTCTTAGTATGTCCAGGCTAAAATAGGCAGGTAGCTAGACCTTTTTTTTTCTCTTTATGCAACTCAAGCATGCAAGAGCTACACCATGAGGGTTGGGTTTCAGTTTTGTGTGTAACTTTTTCAAGGAAATTAACGAAGCACAAAATTACCAAAAACGAAATTAACGCAAATGCCTATAAGAACCGACAAAAAAGAATTTAATTAATCCGATTTAGCTCAACTGACTTACAAAAAGCATTAAAATAACTTAAGATTGAAAATATATTGGAATTGTGTTTGCAAACTATTATCTTCTCTGTTTGAGAACAAACTTTATCAAATAATTTGCATTTTATATCACTATCGTATGTTGTTTATATTTTTGCCTGTGCAGATGTGTGTACATTGTTCTTGATGCAAAATCAGACCATCTCTTAGAACTTCTGAGCAAAAATGCTGGTGAACTGGGGAGTATTTGAGCAGGGTCGAGCAAAAACAAAGGCCTGAAACGTCTTAGTCACTAGTGCAAGATCCACAACGGTTGCAATGCCATTGTGGGTCTAGGTAATGATGAGTTTACGTAATGGCTGCTTCAAACATGGCCATGTATGCTTTAACTTGATAAAGGAAATTAACAAAGAAGATTTGTGGAGGGGAGCAAATATATGATATGGGTTTGTTTTGTGTTAAATGAATGATAACAAAGATAAAAATAGATTTTAAAATTTCGTACCCCACCACACCAAGTTTTCTCATTGGTGAGCTACCCCAACACAGTTTGGGGCGTGTCTATTTTGTAAAGCACACAACTTTCAGTACACCAGAGATTTTTTTTAATTCTAGTAATAATGCATTATAAACAATGTGATATCCTCATAATTTTATCCCAAAATGATTTTTGGTATAAAAAATGTACTTATAATTATATATTTTTCAGGAGCAAGAATATATAGAAACACAGCCAGGAAATAATCCAAAAACATCAGATTATTACACAGTTCGAGATGTTCCTCAGCGTTTTGACAAACCAGGTATAAAAAGAATTAATTTTTTATTTGTACAGCGTAAAAAATCTTGGCATTTAAAGTTCATAGAAAAATGGGTAGTACAAAAATTCCAAATTTTCTGTTACTTAAAGATATTTCCTATGTGATATTTTTCATTACATAATATCGATCATGGTGGATTTCTTGTCTTTTTTCCATTTCAGAAACATTGCCAGAAAGTCATCATAACGTAGGCAACCCTGTTTTCTCGTGTCCTACCACGGTGGATGCATCTGTACCTCCCTCAGGACCAGAACAAGGTCTGTATGCACGTATCAATATTACCCATTTTTCTGTGGACTTCAATGCAATAAAAATATTTTAATAAAAAGTGAACCAACAGTTCAAATTTTAGCTGTAAAATTTCTATTAGATATGTTTAAAGGTTATGGAATGAAACAACCTCATCCAATGTATATGACCAGTGCGATGGAATACGGGTAGGTTCTGATACTATATAGACGTTTGTGCTTCTGATATGCTAATGCATTTAACTAAAAAAAATTTTACCAAGTTGGTACACTTTGCAGAAAAGATGGGGCAACATGTGATAGGCATAATATGTCTATCAATTTCGTCATTTTATTTCTCTCTATTTCAGAAATCGCAAGCCGACAGTTCATGTAATGCCACAAACGTTTCATGCGAAGAGTCAGAAATTTTCAGAACACTTAGGACAATGTGGAATGTATCGCAACTACTCGCTAAACACGTCTGTGGATAAGAATCCGGTGTCTAGCCAGTTCGATGGTATATTTTAGATTTTATAGATAATATATATTTTACTTGAATGATGTTATATTTTTTCTCTGTCTTTGTGAATAATATAGTACATATTGTATAAATGCTTTAACTAATTAAACAACTTATTTAATGCATTTTGTATTTGCTTGACCAGCATACTATATTTTAAACCTATTTAATATGGGCTTTTTTAAGCTTCCAAGTATGGGGAGGGGGGGCATAAAGCGCTAGCGGTCCATAACTTCTGACAGAGTTATAGTTATGACAACAAACTTGACACAATGCCTCCTACTACAATTGTCAAGGGAAGTGAATAACTTAGCATTTTTAACATTTGAGGTCAGCATTTTTTTCTGACGTCATGATCAGTTCTGGAAAATATTTTGTCATTCTATTTTAATTTTCTGTTACTAGTAGAAATGGTTCATGACATATCTCTTGTTTTTTGCACATAAAAATAATGGTTGAAAAAACATTTTGCTGTTTCGAACTAAAATTTGAAAAACATTTTTGCTGCTTCGAACCAAAATTTGAAAAACATTTTGCTGCTTCGAACCAAAATTTGAAAAACATTTTGCTGTTTCGAACCAAAATTTGAAAAACATTTTGCTGTTTCGAACTAAAATTTGAAAAACATTTTACTGTTTCGTACAAAAATTTGAAAAACATTTTACTGTTTCGTACAAAAATTTGAAAAACATTTTGCTGCTTCGAACCAAAATTTGAAAAACATTTTTGCTGCTTCAAACCAAAATTTGAAAAACATTTTGCTGTTTCGAACTAAAATTTGAAAAACATTTTACTGTTTCGTACAAAAATTTGAAAAACATTTTGCTGCTTCAAACCATAATTTGAAAAACATTTTGCTGTTTCGAACTAAAATTTGGAAAACATTTTGCTGTTTCGAACTAAAATTTGGAAAACATTTTGCTGTTTCGAACTAAAATTTGGAAAACATTTTACTGATTTGAACTACAATTTGGAAAGCATTTCGCTGTTTCAAACCATAATTTGAAAAACATTTTGCTGTTTCGAACCAAAATTTGAAAAACATTTTGCTGCTTCGAACCAAAATTTGAAAAACATTTTGCTGTTTCGAACTAACTAACTGCTGCTTCAACATTAAACTACCCTGCGTGTGTTGACTTTTGACAGTTATCAATCAATACAGTAAAACAATGGTGTTAAATGTTAAAACAATGCCAAAACTCTTTATTAATGGCCGTAAGAACAGTTGATCAGACAAACTGCGTAAACAGGGCTGGAACTCTAAGGAGTGAAGGTGTCGCGCACGGTAGGACAGATGTCAGGTGTGAGCATCGTCAGACTGTTACCCAACTATCACATCACAAGGTAGATAACACTAGGTTGAGGATGGCTAGTGTAAATGTTGGTACTCCGAGAGGTAGAGCAGGTGAAGTAGTTAAAATGTTAGAAAGTAGATCTATTGATATGTGTTGTGTTCAGGAAGTCAGGTGGAGAGGAGCTTCAGTGAGATTTGTGGAAGGTAGGAGGGCAAGGTATAAGCTTTTTTGGATTGGTAATAGTGATGGATATGGAGAAGTTGGCATATTTCTTTTGCAGAGAAGTGGGTAGAGAAAGTAATAGATGTTATGCGTGTTAATAGTCGTATTATAGTGATAAAGTTTTTGATAGGTAATAGGATTGTCACTTTTCTGTCAGTTAATGCTCCACAGTGTGGACTCAGTGAGGAAGATAAAGATAAGTTTTATGATGAGTTAATAGCAGTCACATCAAAGTTTGGAGACACTGAACTTGTCATGGTGGGCGGCGACTTTAATGGTCATGTTGGGAAGTCATCTGAAGGTTATAGAGGTGTGCATGGAGGCTATGGATTTGGGAGCAGAAATAAGGAAGGGGAGAGATTGCTTGAGTTCGGAATGGCAACGGACATGGTGGTTTGCAACACATCATTCAGTAAGAGACAGAGTAGGCTGATAACATATGAGTCAGGTGGCTGTAAGACTCAGATAGATTACTTCCTGGTTAGAAAGTCAGACAAGAAAGTGGTGAAGGACGTGAAAGTTATATCGGGGGAAGAGTGTGTTTCCCAGCATAGGTTGCTGGTTTGTGATATTATCTTGAAGAGTGTTAAGGAAGCCAAGGGACAGTACAGGCCCGTCGTAAAGTCTGGAAGCTGAAGGAAGAGATTGTAGCAATTTAGTTAGGGTTAGTGCAAAAGTTCAGCAGTTAGCCCACAATGGTCAATGTGATAGTGACAATGTTGAAAGTACTTGGACTACTTTGAAGAATTGTCTTCTAGAAGCTTCTGATGATACCTGTGGGTGGACGAAAGTAAGTAAGTAAGTAAGTAAAGTAAGTAAACATTTATTTACCTAAGAAATGACAATTTACATTACTAAAAGAATAAATTAGCAATTAGGAAGGAGACTTTCCCGATAGCCAAGGCTAAACAAAGGAGAAAGCCACCAAGAAAAATGTGAAATATTTTCATATGTCAGTAAATACTGTAAGTTTACAAAGATTAAAATGAAAAAACATTATTGATTATAATTAGTATAAATGAAAATTCAGTACCATATAGTCAAATAGAAAAAAGTAATGAGACAAAATAATGAAGAGGAAAGCTAGTTGATGTATTGACTCATGTAGAAACTTGTAGCTAGGGATTTTATTGTGCTTAATTTACAGTTTGTGAGGTTAGTATCAGGATAATTTCTTTGCAGATTGTTCCACTGTAATGTGGAGATTCTAGAGAATGAAAAAGATCCAAACGTCGATGTGTTAACTGTTGGTTCAATAAGCAAACCAATTGTGTTACATCTAGTTTCATGAGAGTGTGAGATTCGATCAAATTTGAGTGAGGTAAGTGTGTCAGATGGGAGGTTAGAGTTTAGGAATTTGTGGATAAATTGAATGTTAAGGACTTTAACTAGGTCGAAGAATTTAAGAATTCCAAGTTCTGCAAATATAGGCAAAGATGGGGATCTTGGTTCACTGAAGGTGATCAGCCTAAGGGCAGCCTTTTGGAGGGTAAGTATTCTGTGGGCTACTGTGGTGTCTCGAGTGCCCCATACTTGGCAAGCATAGCTTAAGTGAGAACTAAAGATAGCATGGTAAATGTTTAGCAGGGATTTTAGGGGAACATAGTGACGAATTTTAGATAACATCCCATTGGCTCTTTGAAGTTTAGTAGCCACAGATGAGACATGATACTTCCAGGAAAGATGTTCATCAACATGAACACCCAGGTATTTCACACTTTTGCTAGGATAAATGCGCTTACCGCATAGAATCAAAAAAGGTAAAAATTCAAGCCTACGAGATTGGGATCTAAATACAAGAAACTCTGTTTTGCTGGAGTTCAGTGATATTTTGTTGGCGTTAAGCCAACACACAAGGCGTTTAAGATCAGCATTCATCCCTCTACAAAGGGATTCTAGTGATTTTGAGAATTTCAGCAGATGAGTGTCGTCAGCAAAATGATAGGTCTCTGACGATTTGATACAATTATGCAGATCATTAATATACAACAAGAACAGCAGCGGACCAAGAACAGAGCCTTGAGGCACACCATGTAGAATGGCTTTAAGTTGAGATTTGAATTCACCGATTGAGACATACTGGAGACGACCAGTTAAATAAGACCTGAACCAATCATTTGCTTTTCCCCGAATACCATAGTGATTTAGCTTGGATAGAAGGATTTTGTGGTCAACAGTATCAAAAGCTTTTTGTAAGTCGACAAACACTCCACAGGCAAGCTCACCTTTGTCAAGGCAATGTCTAATGCGTTCAACTATAGTAAGCACAGCCTGTGATGTTGAATGCTGTTTTCTGAATCCAAACTGTTTGGGATATAGGATATCATGGTTGTTGAGAAAGCCTATGATTCTGTTGTACATAACCTTTTCATAGATTTTCTCAATGTTTGACAATAATGAGATTGGTCTGTAATTTGACACATCTATAGAAGAACCTTTGTTTTTGTAAACAGGCACCACTCTGGATGTTTTTAAAGATCTAGGAAAGATACCAGATTCAAACGAAAGATTGATCAAAATTGATATAGGTTTGGAAATATCATTTTCCAACAATCTTAGAATTTTGATTGGAATACTGTTTGGTCCAGAAGATTTTCCTGGAGAGATGTTGCCAATAATCCCGATGATTTCTTCTTGGGTAACAGGTGATAAGAAAATTGAGTCTGGGTTTGGGTTTTTGAGGTAGTCAGAGTACCTCTTGGATGTATGTAAAAAAGTCATTAAAACTATTGGCAATATCAATCTGGTTTGTCTCAAGTTTACCGTCAACCTGAATGGAGGTAGGAATATTAGATTTCGACGGTTTCGTAGAAATAATGCTACGAACACCCTCCCAAATTTTGTGCATGTTATTTGAAAAAAGGTTAAAGTAATTGGTATAATGGTTTGTTTTACTTTGTCTGCATAAGCTGACAATCATGTTTCGGTAGCGTTTGAAAAGTTGTCGGAACTCTGATTTAGAATCTGGATCTTTGGCTTTAGTGAATTTCCGAAAATAAAAATCACGTTTAGACATGGATTTTATGATGGCAGAAGTAATCCATGGTTTTTGTTGGGTTTTGATTTGCCTTTTGGTGAGCCTGCCTGTGGGAACGTGTCTGTCAACAAGCTTTTTAATTTTAGAATTAAAAATGTCAAAACAGCTGTTTGGGTCAATTGGTCCAGGACTATTAAACTCAACACCCCAGTCAATATCCAGGTAATCTAAAATGAAATTATGTTTGTCAAATTTGGACCAGTTTTGGTATTGAATATTTTTTTCTGAGTTGTTAGTCAATTGGTCAGGTAATATAAAGAATTGAGGCAGGTGATCAGAGATCATGTGAATAAGGTTACCAGAGATTGATGGTTGACCAGTGACAGAGAAAAAAATATTATCAATTAATGTCTTGGAAGTCGCTGTTATTCTTGTTGGTAATAAGATCTGGGGAAGTATAAGGTGGGAGCCGAGTATATCAATGAAGGCAGAGAGTTCTGCATCTTCATTGAGTTTTAACAAATTTTTATTGAAATCCCCCAGTAGAAGGATTTGTTTCTTTTCAATGCTGACTTTATTGAGCAAGGGTTTTAAGAAATCACGATTAAAGGAATTTGTTGACATACAAGGATGTCGATAAATGCTACCGACAATTAAGTTGGTTGTGTTAGGCAAGATCATCTCTGCAAAACTTGATTCCAAGTATTTAGATTGGTACATAATGTCATCATAATGTCAAAGGACCAGCTAGAGATAGACAGACCTGGTGGTGGAATAATGAGGTTGACCAGTGTATAAAGGAAAAGAGGAAACTTTGGAAAGAGTGGAAGTCAGGTGGTAGTAAAAATATTTACTTAGAAGCTAAGCCTCGTGCTCGTACAGCAGTGTATAAGGCAAAATCAGAAGCAGAGAGAAACAGATTTGCAGATGTGTTAAGAAGGGAAGACCAGTGCAATGAGGTATTCAAGATAGCAAAGCAAATGTAGAAGACTAGTCAAGATGTTGTAGGTGAGAAGTGTATACATAATGATGAAGGTGTTTTGGCTAGCACAGAGGAGGAGAAAAGGGTAGCTTGGAAGAATTATTATCAGAGGTTGCTTAACACTGAGTTTGATTGGGATGAGGATAATTTGTCTGATGATGATGTTGTAGAAGGGCCAGCTATGCAGATCAAGACAGAATGGGTAGTGGAGGCTATTAGAAAATTGATGATTGGCAAGGCTGCAGGAGTATCAGGTATTGTTGCAGAGATGGTAAAAGCATCTGGATATATTGAAGTTGAGCTTATTACAAGTCTTGCTAATCAGATTATAAAGGATGGTGCTATTCCGAGTGAGTGGCAGTCAAGTGTAATAGTGAATTGTTTCAAGGGCAAGGGTGATGCATTAGAAAGAGGTAACTATAGAGGTTTGAAGTTGGTTGATCAAGTAATGAAAGTTATTGATAGCAAGGATATTTAAAGCTCTTTACAATATTTGTTAAAGAATATTTCTATAGTAAAACTATCTATACTATCGCCCTCGTTTTGTAGGTACTGGTTGAGTAATCTAAAAGATATGGTTTTATTGTAGTGTAAAGAGAAATAAAAGCAGGTTTGGAAGTTTGTTGGAGTTTTCTTCATTCAAGGTTGGAGAAATTTGTTAACTAGCTATATAAAAGAGGATTAGTTCTTCACTTAAGAAAGTTAAAGTAATATCGTTACAAACCTGAGTTCATTTCTTCTTTTCCCCTCTTTAAAGCACAGACTATTTTTCTGTAAACTTGAGGCATCATAAAATACACAAAAATGATAAACTTTAGTAATATTCTTTTATTTCCCTCTGCTACACCTAACATTACAAAACTTTATTACTACTTTTCTCAGCAGTTTTTATTCTTTGCGTTTTTTTCCTCTTCCTGAAACTAGTGTATTCCAAACCAAAAAATGAAGTTTCAACAATTCTGTTGAAACATAGCTCAGTGAAAAGAGCTCAATGAGACAAAAACTTAACTCTGTACAATAAACGGTTCAAAAGTTAGCTAGTGTTACTTTTTTACTCATTCAACCAGAAACTGTTTTTATTTTGTTTTAAATTTCAATCATATTTAATTTATTTTACAGAACATTTCGCAAATTGTTGCAACTTCATTCTTAGTATGTCCAGGCTAAAATAGGCAGGTAGCTAGACCTTTTTTTTTCTCTTTATGCAACTCAAGCATGCAAGAGCTACACCATGAGGGTTGGGTTTCAGTTTTGTGTGTAACTTTTTCAAGGAAATTAACGAAGCACAAAATTACCAAAAACGAAATTAACGCAAATGCCTATAAGAACCGACAAAAAAGAATTTAATTAATCCGATTTAGCTCAACTGACTTACAAAAAGCATTAAAATAACTTAAATTAGGAACTAACTTTAGTAACACAAGATTGAAAATATATTGGAATTGTGTTTGCAAACTATTATCTTCTCTGTTTGAGAACAAACTTTATCAAATAATTTGCATTTTATATCACTATCGTATGTTGTTTATATTTTTGCCTGTGCAGATGTGTGTACATTGTTCTTGATGCAAAATCAGACCATCTCTTAGAACTTCTGAGCAAAAATGCTGGTGAACTGGGGGAGTATTTGAGCAGGGTCGAGCAAAAACAAAGGCCTGAAACGTCTTAGTCACTAGTGCAAGATCCACAACGGTTGCAATGCCATTGTGGGTCTAGGTAATGATGAGTTTACGTAATGGCTGCTTCAAACATGGCCATGTATGCTTTAACTTGATAAAGGAAATTAACAAAGAAGATTTGTGGAGGGGAGCAAATATATGATATGGGTTTGTTTTGTGTTAAATGAATGATAACAAAGATAAAAATAGATTTTAAAATTTCGTACCCCACCACACCAAGTTTTCTCATTGGTGAGCTACCCCAACACAGTTTGGGGCGTGTCTATTTTGTAAAGCACACAACTTTCAGTACACCAGAGATTTTTTTTAATTCTAGTAATAATGCATTATAAACAATGTGATATCCTCATAATTTTATCCCAAAATGATTTTTGGTATAAAAAATGTACTTATAATTATATATTTTTCAGGAGCAAGAATATATAGAAACACAGCCAGGAAATAATCCAAAAACATCAGATTATTACACAGTTCGAGATGTTCCTCAGCGTTTTGACAAACCAGGTATAAAAAGAATTAATTTTTTATTTGTACAGCGTAAAAAATCTTGGCATTTAAAGTTCATAGAAAAATGGGTAGTACAAAAATTCCAAATTTTCTGTTGCTTAAAGATATTTCCTATGTGATATTTTTCATTACATAATATCGATCATGGTGGATTTCTTGTCTTTTTTCCATTTCAGAAACATTGCCAGAAAGTCATCATAACGTAGGCAACCCTGTTTTCTCGTGTCCTACCACGGTGGATGCATCTGTACCTCCCTCAGGACCAGAACAAGGTCTGTATGCACGTATCAATATTACCCATTTTTCTGTGGACTTCAATGCAATAAAAATATTTTAATAAAAAGTAAACCAACAGTTCAAATTTTAGCTGTAAAATTTCTATTAGATATGTTTAAAGGTTATGGAATGAAACAACCTCATCCAATGTATATGACCAGTGCGATGGAATACGGGTAGGTTCTGATACTATATAGACGTTTGTGCTTCTGATATGCTAATGCATTTAACTAAAAAAAATTTTACCAAGTTGGTACACTTTGCAGAAAAGATGGGGCAACATGTGATAGGCATAATATGTCTATCAATTTCGTCATTTTATTTCTCTCTATTTCAGAAATCGCAAGCCGACAGTTCATGTAATGCCACAAACGTTTCATGCGAAGAGTCAGAAATTTTCAGAACACTTAGGACAATGTGGAATGTATCGCAACTACTCGCTAAACACGTCTGTGGATAAGAATCCGGTGTCTAGCCAGTTCGATGGTATATTTTAGATTTTATAGATAATATATATTTTACTTGAATGATGTTATATTTTTTCTCTGTCTTTGTGAATAATATAGTACATATTGTATAAATGCTTTAACTAATTAAACAACTTATTTAATGCATTTTGTATTTGCTTGACCAGCATACTATATTTTAAACCTATTTAATATGGGCTTTTTTAAGCTTCCAAGTATGGGGAGGGGGGGCATAAAGCGCTAGCGGTCCATAACTTCTGACAGAGTTATAGTTATGACAACAAACTTGACACAATGCCTCCTACTACAATTGTCAAGGGAAGTGAATAACTTAGCATTTTTAACATTTGACGTCAGCATTTTTTTCTGACGTCATGATCAGTTCTGGAAAATATTTTGTCATTCTATTTTAATTTTCTGTTACTAGTAGAAATGGTTCATGACATATCTCTTGTTTTTTGCACATAAAAATAATGGTTGAAAAAACATTTTGCTGTTTCGAACTAAAATTTGAAAAACATTTTTGCTGCTTCGAACCAAAATTTGAAAAACATTTTGCTGCTTCAAACCAAAATTTGAAAAACATTTTGCTGTTTCGAACCAAAATTTGAAAAACATTTTGCTGTTTCGAACTAAAATTTGAAAAACATTTTACTGTTTCGTACAAAAATTTGAAAAACATTTTACTGTTTCGTACAAAAATTTGAAAAACATTTTGCTGCTTCGAACCAAAATTTGAAAAACATTTTTGCTGCTTCAAACCAAAATTTGAAAAACATTTTGCTGTTTCGAACTAAAATTTGAAAAACATTTTACTGTTTCGTACAAAAATTTGAAAAACATTTTGCTGCTTCAAACCATAATTTGAAAAACATTTTGCTGTTTCGAACTAAAATTTGGAAAACATTTTGCTGTTTCGAACTAAAATTTGGAAAACATTTTGCTGTTTCGAACTACAATTTGGAAAGCATTTCGCTGTTTCAAACCATAATTTGAAAAAAATTTTGCTGTTTCGAACCAAAATTTGAAAAACATTTTACTGTTTCGTACAAAAATTTGAAACACATTTTTGCTGCTTCGAACCAAAATTTGAAAAACATTTTGCTGTTTCGAACTAAAATTTGAAAAACTGCTGTTTCGAACTAAAATCTGGAAAATATTTTGTGGTTTCGAACCATAATTATGAAAAACATTTCGCTGTTTCAAACCATAATTTGAAAACATTTCGCTGTTTTGAACCAAAATTTAATTTTTTTTGTCTCAACCTTAAAGTAGAGTAGTGTGAATTTAATTTTTGATTGCAAAACCAGATAAAGCGGAAACAAAGCCAGTAGGCCTGCTTAATCAAAAAATGGTTGACAACATTACAATTCATTTCCTGTATTTATATATATATATTTTTAAATATTAGACAAATTTTACAGTTACGCATATTTACAAAGTAATGTATATGTAAAGAGGCAAGATATTTACAAGACTGGTAAAACATTTTTCTGTAACAACACGACAAGCTAAAAATTGTATCATGACGGGTTGAAAAAACCATGTTTCAAGGTTTTTTCGCGGATGTTATGGTTTTAAATTTAGCCTCAGTTCCCAAATCAGACTAATTCCCTGGTTATACTACATCCTCATCGTGTAAAGTAGCCTGAGATCCACCGGAGAAATATCCCGTCGAAGCTGATAAAGTTTTTGTTACCGGAACATGCAAGCCACCATTATATTTCGGCCATATTGGATTTGTATCATGTAATGTTGGTCTGTTGTCATTGACTACATCCACAATTATAGAAGGGTATTTCGCTTGAACCGGCACCGATAGTTTTCTACTTTTCACTTGTGTTGAGTGTTCAATAGATGAGTCTCTTGACAGTGTTTTATTCCTCTGAAGTTTAGACTCGCTTTGTGAACGCGAGATTTTTCTCGGTCTGTTATGTTGCTTAATTCGTTTTAGTTCCGCCATTTGGTCAGGATATATGCTTCTTGTTTGAGCGTTTTTGTTATTGTTTAAAATAGCTTGTCGTTCAGGAAGTGATATTTTTCGGCATCCCTTTCGAAGAAAACGATTGTCCTAACAAGGAAATAGGAAAAGTGAAAAACGAAAGGTAATCAATCATCTTTTGAACAAAAATCCCGTAATTGATAGCCTCATATTTTTCCCTGATATTGTTTTGTTCAAAATCAGACATTAGCTACTATTATTACTAAATAGTATATTCGCGTTATTAAAATGGAACTGAGTTTGGTGAGAACGAGGTCGAGTGAAGTTAATTTCGCGACATCGTGTTTTGATTCACGTTTATTGCATTCTTTTGCAACCTCATTCCCAGGGCATCTTCCCTTTCTTGATTCGACCGCTCTGTAATAACGGTTCAGGACCAAGAGACCTGGGGACGAGGATGGTTATTTTGATGTGTTTACAGATTTTACTCATTAATTATGAAATAATACTTGAAGGTGGTTAGATAATGTTTAACGCTAGATTTGTTAAGTTTATCATTTTTAACAGCTTTAAAAGCGTACAGCATGCAAACGTACTAACTTTGCGAAAAGTTAAACAATCAAATGTGTTTAAAACAAGCGCAATAAATAAAAAAAAAAAAAAAAAAAAAAGGGATGAGAAGAAATCTCTTTTCCTGGCTCTTTTTTCCATTGCAACAGTGAGACAAATAAAGCCTGGAAAAAATGTGAGACTTACAATTGTTGAACTTTGCTGTCGCGTCAATCGTTTCGTTCCCTCAGATTTCTTAAGAAGTGAATTTGAACTGATCAGCCTGCGTAGCTCCGTATTTCCATTCTAAATAATGAAAAGTTAATGGGATATCAAGCTCGTAGCACCCGCTATCAGAAAGATGGCGGCATTTGCCACTCCCAACAACTTGTACAGTCTCCCCTGTAATATTAATGGCCGTATTTAAATGCATGCACCTCTGATTAAGAGGCAATTGTCTTTTCACTTGTTCAAACAGAAAACAGGAAACTTTTTAAGAGGCTGTTTATATGAGAGGCAGGACGGAAAGAATTTGCCAGAAAGAATTTGTCCCATCTCTATACGGAAAAAACTGTGCCAGTTTTTTTGTCTTTTAATTGAAATATGCAGAAATTATCTCGTTCGTCCCAGGAACAGTCAACCTCGTCCCCAGGGCCTGTTAGGCTTTTTATATTTGGATTAAATTTATAACAGGCCCTGGGGACGAGGTTGAGGAACAGTGTGGTTACATAGGAAAAACATCCCGTATGACTCAGGATCCCGCTAAACTGGGGCGGGACAAGGATTTTCCATATAAACAGAAAGTGATTTACAGTATAAATATTGATCAGAGTGGGATCCCGTCCCCTCCCGTCCCGTTCACATCCCGCTTTTCATGTAAATAGCCTTTCAAATATCCAAAAAGCGAAATTGCCCAGCGAACGAGTTTAGTGTTCACACTTACCATACTTAATAAACTGTCTTTCTTTCCTATCACTGTTTTATTTCTAAACATGTCAGATAATTCTCCGGTACCACTGCCGTCAGTTGGGCTACATTTCTCGTTGTCAGCTTCATCATCCGCACGCATTTTCTAATAAAGAATAACATCTTTATCACATAAAATAAAAAATAAAAGGGTGATAACAAAAAGTAAGTGTCACTTAGAAGTTTAAATCGTTCCCGTGTCCTCGTCTCCTTTTAAGATTATAAGAAAGAGTAGGAAATCATAGAGACAAGGTAGTTATAGTTATAAGGGCTGAAGAGTTTGGTTTTGGAAGTGGAGGGACCAATATATTGACCAAAGAGAAACCACCATGATTGGGATTAAGAAAATAGTGGTTTCTAAGCTTTTAAAGAAACAAAGTGGGGAGGCCGTCCCGCCTGCAAGCTGAGAATCACACATTTAAAGTTCCAAAAGTTAGTACATGCAACTGTTGGTGATGGTTCCTATCTACGACATTTTATGACATTTTATGACATGCACGGTCAAAGATTTCTAAAGCCAGACTTTTGAAAAATTGACTGTGCGAACACTATGCATTTCTAAGACAAAGATTAAAAAAGTTACATTTACACTTCTCTTTGTGCGACATTTTAGACGGAAATACAATGAAAATATGGAGGGCGTTCTTAGTTTTGCCGAGCGTTATGCCCACCTCTGTTCTCGGTGGAAGGCGTATAATTTAGTGTCGTTTAATTACCTGATTGACACGTCTTTTATCAGCACGTTGATTCTGAAGATAGATTCTGCTGAAGTTAGATACGATGACGGGTACAGGAAGCGCGATGACTAACACTCCGCTCAGAGAACACACGCTGCCAACTATCTTTCCAGGAATTGTACTTGGAACCATATCGCCATATCTATGAGCAAAATACATGCAATATTACTGGGATGCTTTAAGCCGAAACTTTCGTTTGGTATTTAGCACGCATATTTTGAACTTTTAAAAGATAGAAAGAAAAAAATCAGAACGAGAAAATTGAACAAAAAGGTTAGACCATAGCCGAAGTTGCATTCTGTAGAGGAATATTAAATTTCCGGCTAATATTATTATAAATTTACTTTTACAGTCAAAGCAAGTAAGTTTTAACTGAGGCAAAAATAGCAACCTCGAACCCAGGGCCTGTAGCGTTTTTTTGATATGAGGATGAAACGCCATCTTCTTCATATAAAAAACGCTACAGGCCCTGGGTTCGAGGTTGGCAAAAATAGTTGCTTTTTATTTGAATTATGAGACCTCCCTATAAGTTGATCTGTACTTTGTTTATTATCTCAAAAACTTCTCTGATATGACCAGCAAACCATTTCTGCAATCTCAAAATATCTTTTTAAAGACTGGTAAAATATTTTTATAAATGAACGATTAAAATTTTTTCAAATCTTCGGTCATAGATGTCAACTCTTACCACAAGAAGCTAAATGACATGGTTTAAACTCAAAATAAAATATCGCAACTGAAAATGACCTGAAAGCATACGCTGGCAAGGTGTTGTGAATTTCTTTACGTACCGCCGATACTTACCCTAGAGTTGTCATGGTTACAATGGTAAACCAAAAGCTGGCCGGTATACTCGTAAAATCGGTGTTGTGTTCGTCCTTTTCGACATAATAAACAACAGTCGCAAAAATAATAATAGCCATAGATAGAGAGAACAGTAAAAAACCAAGTTCCGTGGCGCAGCTTTTTAAAGTGCATCCAAGAATGCGTAAACCTTTGGAATGTCTTGAAAATTTGAAAATTCTAAAAACACGAAACACTCTCAACGTGACGAAAGCACCGCTAATAGTGCTGTTAGTCATAAACAAACCAATATAAAATGGTAGAATAGCTGCGAGGTCTATAATACTCAATGTGTTTCGAGCGTGCTTCCATCTATTCGGTGCAGCGTAAAGTCTTGCGATGTATTCTATAGTAAACCCAACCACGCACGTCGCCTCAATACAGAAAAATACATCATGATAGGCCTTGCCACATATCTCTCCCTTCTCACACTCTATTGTCTCGATGATTGTGCTGGCCACACTCACCGCAATAAAAAAACCTGTAAGGTAGTAGAATAATCGTGCAATGATAGCACTTTGCGGATTCTCAAACCAATTCCACAATCGTTCTCGAATGTGGTGAGTTTCAGGATTACCCCCGTCTTGGTTTGAATTAACCGTCAAGTCACTTGTACCCTCAAAGTCATGCACGCGTTCGTCGCAGTCTCTCTTTTTGTCATTGAAATCGTCCCAACAACACGTGAAAACATGACATTGCTTGACGCCAAAAAATGTCAACTCATCTTCAAATGACGCAACACATTCAGTTTTCGGATAGTGAAGTTTCCCGGTTCGATAATAATTCAGAATATATCGAAACAAATCTGGATCGCGGTCAAAATAATATTCTTGTGTTGTCTGGTCGAAGAAGTAATCTCTTTCAGGGCTACCTAACAGAGTATCCCTGTGTTTGTCCAAAGTGTGTTGAAATGTCTGGTATCGCCTTCCAGATACGTTAATAGTGATTTTCTTTACAGCGTCTCGCGCGATAGGCTTTTTATGTGGTGGGTCATTCGTCGTATTCGATAAGGGTACCCAACCAATTGCAGCTGCTCGAGCACAACCAATCCATGCTCCAACGTCTCCCGACATTTTCGCGCGCATTCATGCAAACTCATTTAATACATTCCCTAAAATCAAAAAATCAAAATATCGTTAGGTAGATATCCCTGTTTTAAAGCCCACTTTATTATCGTTCTAACATCATAGAAGATACAAGAGGACTGTGTACATGATATCACGTGATATGGAACCGCTCTGCTCTACACATTTTATATGTGCAGTCTCGTAAAAGCAACTTTGTTGCCAGATTTTCCCTGAAACTACAATTGCCAGTTTGTCTTATTGTCGTAGAAACACCGTGGCAGCGAGGTTGGTTACAGACAACAACAACCGTGGTTGCACTATCGTGTTATTATCGTGTCACTATCGTGTCAATCACGTCAACGTTGTTTTGGTTCGTCTTTCATATACCTTGCATCATCCGAACTCTCTTTTAATACTCGTAATCACGGTCAGAGGCATTCTATGTTACAAAAGCGAAGTATCTTAGATGATCAATTACGCCGATGTATTACCGGGGACAACTTGTATAAGTAAAATCAGTTTCCAAGTCCGCAATTATTCAACTTTCATTTGTAGTATCGATAACATACCGAAAAACTGCAAAAAATTGAAATATAGTTCCAACATTTCTTCTTTTTGTACTTTCTAATATTTTTTTAGAATTTTAAATTTGAGTTTTTAAGAATTCTCTTTTCCTTGTTCTTTTTTTCTTCGAAATGAATAGCTTTGCAATATGTGTACATTGGTTATACGTCAAACAAAATTAACATATTCTTTCAAAACTGTTTTTCTTTTTCAAGTTTCTTTTTCCTCGTTTGAGAGTTAATTTGAACTGAAGAAAGAGAATAATTCGAAACAGGGATATCAATTATTAAGCTGGTGTTTATACAGAAGGTGGAAATTAATCTTCTACGTACATGCTTTTTTAGCGCGAAACAAAATGGTAGCCTGTATTAAACCTATGTATTAACTGACACCTTCTTCACTATTTTCCGTTAAAATGAATAAATAAATAAAAAGCAGGGGTTAGGTAAATATGTTGAAGAACAGCCCACTAGAGAGCACATCCAAAACATCGTTAATAAATCATCGAATGATCATTATTGATTTTAATGACGTACATTAAATTCCATTTTTAAAATATTGCAGTAATAAACAAGACATATTTCGTCTGCAACAACAAAGTTTTTCTAACAAGTCAAAAATGCAGTGGGCTCCAAATACTTTAAGAGACGATAATGTTTGCTGAAGAAACTGCGAATTTTCCAAATCTACAAAACCCGCAAATGTGTTTTCCGCAAACACTCTCTTCCCTAAATATGAAAAAATAAAATTTGCCCATTTTCGACCCCAGAGCTCTTTAAGATAAACCGACGTTTTATCTCAAAGAGCTCTTGGGATGAGAATGGAATTTTCCTTTTGTCCGCGGTAGAGAAAGCACACAGTGAGTAACGGGCTGCTTTATCCTCAGAACTTAAAAAGGAATCTTAAAACGACTTTAAAAAGACAAGCTATTGATTCTTGAATTTAGTGACTTACACGAAATTCTTTGGCGGTGTTATCAACAGTGTAACCTATCTATATCTTCGCGAGGATGAAAAAAGGAACGGAATAGACCGCTATATACCAGTGGATGTTTTACAGGCTAACGACTAGTGTCTTGTATTAATACCCGTATTCTGTTTTTGTGTGTGTTTGTTTGCAAGGAGCAAATGCGATATATTTTTATACTATTACACTCACTGTCTGTGAAACGAAGTAGAAGCTGCGAGTAGCGATATGTGAATTCCCGTGGATTTTCCGACGAATCATTTCTCGCAGATTTTTCCACGGCCTTATGGCTAGTCTGTATAAACGTAATATTATTTTTTACCTACCATTGTCCACTGTTATACCCTATATTCACCATTCTAAATAGATGTTTACCTAAGAAGGCGCAGTTAATTCAAAACGTGCATTCTTTAAAAATGTTGTAAATTAAAATCACAATAAATGTTGACTAAACTCTGTATAAAAATGAAAAGAATACTAATTCTTCTCATAAAGATTCTCTAGAGTAATATCATGATAAATTTCTTCATTATTTCTTCCTTTTTTTATGCAATTCCCTTCCATCTTTTCCACCTTCTTTTTTCTTGCTTTTTTGCTTTTTACTATCTTTCTTTTTTTTCTCAAACTTTATTTAATAAGTAATAGCTTAAAAATAATTTCTTGTGGTTTTACAGGGCTCTAAATGTTGTCTTTTTTTCTGCGTTAAAAATTAAATTTTTATTTTAAATAGGTTTATTTTTTATTTTATTGAAATAAAAAAAAATAGATCTGTTTTGTAGTTATTCAACTCTTTGGTGTATTTAACATAATAAACCTGTTATCATTGCTGAAACGCCGTGTCAAGCTTGTTTAATCTAATGTTTTTATTCTTACAATAAAATCTGCCATTATGAGAATATGAATAAGAGCAATTTAACATCATTGAGGCATATTCAATTTATCAGTCGTCTATTCCTCCCCTCCAATATCACGTTACTCGGGATATGCACCACCATTGGTCTTTCCACACAATTCATTTTGCGATCACAACATAGAATGATGCGCCGAAGGAGCATTTAAATTTGAAACTTTATTGTATTTTATAATTTTAGGAGATATTAAATTAGAGCAACCTCGTTCCCAGCGGGACGGCAAGACATGTTCGTACTGGCGTCCCTATTTTAGAAAAAAAACACAAGATGCCTTGAGGACGAGGTTGAAAATAGAGTTTCTTTTATTAGACAAAATGCTTCTGTGTCTTGTATACCATTGTTACAACCTTATCATGAAGACCTGCTTCTCCCTTGTGATATCAAGACGGCGAGTCGTGCCGTCAAACATGAAACAGAGTGACAACGGGTGCTGGGGACGAAGTTACCCTTGTTACTACTGCTTTTAGCGGCGTTAATTTGCAAGTCATGGCGTTATAAGCGGCGACATTATATGTACCATATACATGTACGAAGCTATCTTTTTGTTGTTTAACGGGAAGTTTTTAGTAAGTAAGTAACGTACATTACCGCTAGAGATGCGTATAGCATTGCTCTAACTTGCTTGCCTGCCACACAAGCCGACTGGCGGTCAGTAGATGGCACCAAATGGGCTGGTAACACTACATATAAAATGCGCCGGAGTGGGGACTCGAACTTAAAACCTTATGAGTACAAGCCGAATGCGCTACTACTATACCATCTCAACCTGAAATAATACTTTGGTTGTTTTTTTTGGCCGTGAATGACGTTATTTTAGTAAGGGGGAGTAAAAATGATGACGTCGAGTCTCAATGGACAGCAATAGGCATGAAATTGTCGTACGATCTACAAAAGTGAGGCTAAAGAGAGCAACTGATCAACTGAGGAAAGGTTAAACAGAACATTGTCAAATAACAAAAATCTTTAATTCTGTGTCATGTGTTATCAATCTCAAAATATTCGCAAAAGACATCAAGAATGTGTGGTTATTGTAGAGATGTTCTTCGGTTACCTCAACCTCGACCCCCGGGCTCTTTGTCTCTTTTTTATAACGGGACGACGAGACGAAATAAATTTTCTTTCTCGCCGTCCCTTTATATTAGAAAGAGAAAAAAAACACTTGAAATCGAGGTTGCGGTTTCCTTATACTATACCGTAAAGTCTATTGTTTCCAGAATAAAAATATTCTTTTACTTAAAAAAAATATATATATACCGTTAACGAAATTTGTGAACCGCATAAAATTATATTCCGAAAAGATCTCCATTTCCATTTTTTATATTATTGTTCAATTTTTCTTTCCTTAATAAGCATACTTTGTTTTTTCACAAAAAACAATCAAGAACTGTAACCTCTCAACAATCTATGTGCGAAGAGTAATAAGTAGAGCCATTAGAGCAACATTTTATGTTTTGTTTGAAACAATGATAACACATTTGAATATAAAAGCTTCAGTACTCATTACGGGCTACGAAATAGCTTTTTTGGGGGACGTGAGGAAGCTATGTCAACTAGGCAACGCCCAAATTTTAGGGATGTTTTTGGAGCACGAAATTCTACCTGATCTGGATGTGATACGATTGAGTTAAAAAAAGTTTAAATCACAATATCATCAAATGAGAGGCATTTAAAGAGTTATATTGAAGTTTAAGAACAGTATCAACACTTAACACTGACGTAAATAAATCATAGATGGATAACTAACGATTTTCTTAACGTGCCCACGGAGGGTGAAGAATAAAAAAATCAAAGAAACAAAAAAATATTTCTGGACATTTTGACGATTCCCGACGTCTGCTATACACTGCAAATTAGGATCGTTATATAACAAGTATTTTTAGTTTTGCCCTCCCCTTCTCCCTCCCGCCCTGACTTGACATTTTCTTCGTCAATGACTGTTTTATACGCCTGTTGGTACTAGTGATTTCGGCAGTGGTAACAATAGCGTTATTTCGAAAAAATTTAATACGGCTAGAAACGCCCCGGAAAATACACAAGTAACTTACTTTGAATCGTTTCCGTGACACAACGCTTTGAATGTAATACTTACCAAACCTTCAAGGGATAAATGGCTTCCCATTCTCTATGTTCTACTTGTATAACGTTATATGCTTCATATTGTCTACTAGTTGATTAACTATTCAACGAGTCTGTGCTCGGGATCATTGGCCTGCTCCAAAAGAAGGCTATGTTAGAAATGCATCTAGATCAAAATTTACTTTAATGCTGCGTCAAACCTCCCTTCGTGTTAGACTCAACATCGTTACAAGGGCATTTTACCTTTTTGAATAGTTCGATAACGGCATAAAGGTTATCGACCTCTCCGTAATAACCGCTCAGAAGCCAAGAGACCGTGGGTACCAGGGTTTACGCGCCGCGTTGCGTTTAAAAGTGAATGAAAGTTGGACAATGGAGACAAAAAGAAAAAGTTTATGCAGATAACGACACACATGACTTCAAATAAATGAAATATAAGTATAATATTAAATAAAATATAAGGTAATGAAACGAAACCAGTTAAAAAGATAACTTTTTGCTTCTGATCAATAAAAAATATATTTCGTTAGACTGTAGGAAAATCCATGGAAATTTATCCGTCGTGCATATTTTCTGCATCGGTATTTCGTGCATCCTTAGCATAGAGTCGCGATTCAGTTACCATTTTGAAAAATATAAGGGAATCATTATAGACCGTGTGTATGCGAGCATGAAATTTTTCAAGTGTAAATTTTGCATATGCATAGAAGAAGAAATGTATTCGAATTAACTACGAAGCGCTAATCCAAACTTTCACCTTAGGATCTGCAATTTTCGAGTTACCTCGCACCTCAGGGTTAGTGAAATATCCTTAACTCGAAAAAAGTTCAAATTACGGGGGCTGCTATTGTATATAAAGTGACGTAGGCGGGAAATATTTAAAGTTTGTCCCTAAAAGCTTCGTTGGTGCCCTGACCTTTGCAGAAAAACACCATAGTAAAGTTATATAGAATCACATCACAATGTAAAGACCTGTTAGTTCCCAGTTATTAAAATAACAAGCAGTTGCAAAGAGCGAAAGGAGTGTTCTGGGCGAGGTTGGCGTTGTTGTTCGTTGCCTTTTAAAGTCAAAAAATAGTAATTTAAGGACGCAAAGTGAATGAGGATTCGAAGTAAAAGAAGAAGAAAAAGATTCCTTACCAGAAATATTCTCTTTTTATGTCGTGTTAGGAAGCACTAGCTACATCCAAGATGTCGCACCTAAGATAAACTACCAAAATAAAAAAAACATTTCTTTACAAAATCGAGATAATCTAATTCAAGGGAGACATTAAAATGTCTTTTGTACTCCATTGAAATTTATTCTTCAGAAATTCATTTTCGTTTTACACCAGATGGTTTACAGCTTAATTTAAATGTCGCCTAAAGTAGAACTTTTTTATTTCTATTTTTCAACATAAAATCCATTAGCATCCCTCGTTCACAGATTCCTTTTCGCCTTTTTTTATACAGAGTCACCCTTAAGCGAAAAAAAGAGCTGGCAACGAGGTTTATCTTGTTTACATTTTATAATTGAACCATGCTGTTAATAAGAAAGTCTCTAACTAGTTATATCATCTTCATTCTCCTCTTGGTTTTTGTTTGTAAATCGTGTTTTTGTTGAAACTTTAACATGAGATAATCGATTAATGGTCAATAAAGACTGTTCGCAGATGCATTTATCATTGACGTCATAAATCTTCGAAATATATTGACCGTTGTTAGTTACTATGTAACAAGTCTCTAAATACTCCAAATATGATGACACTTTGGTCTGGAGGTAATTTCATGACCATTTTAGATTTTTTCTTCTTCATTAGGCGTGCGGAAATAGTTGGTTTTTTATCACGTAGTTTTCTTTGCTTTATGTTTCTTTATATCAAATAAAATCTATAGATTTTATCTGTGAGTTGCAGAATCAAAAAATTAAAAAGTTTGTTTCCATTTTTCAATGCTTTAATTGAGAAATTTTTAAGCGTGTTTTTTGTTTCCAATTAAACATTTATATTTTACGTAACATGATACAAATGTGTCTGCATGTGTCTCCATAAATAATATCTGTATTGTCTGCCCACAGCCGAATACGTGCTAAAGGATACACGATATATTTTTCCACCAAAGTGTATCACTCCAATCTCTTGCAGGCAAAATTACGTTCTTTATCTCGAACTTTCGTTTTGTCGAACTATTTTTCTGGTCCCTTCAGCTCATTCGATTTTATAAAAATTAATTTGACTAATTTTATTTAAAGCGCAGAAATTTAAAATGTTACAATGCTTTTTCTAACCAAATTCATACTATTATCCATATATTCAGTCTTTTTTCTGTTTCTCGTTTTCGGCTAAACGTAAACTTTCGTAAACAAGTACGGGTATTTCGCTATCTCGAAATTCGAACTTCGATATCTCGAGTATCTTTTATCTCGAACTTTTGTTATCCAATAATGCTGTCTTTATCGACAACCCAGGAAGACAAGCTACAATATTTACACAATCGAGAGGTTAAAATTTGTGGTGGTACCCATCAATGGGATTCTATTGCAACGGTCAAGAAACAAAGAGCTGCGGTTGAAGTTTTCAAAAGCATCAATGGCCTCACTGAAAACCACTTCAATTCCGAGCAAATTAACCACACAATGAATACTCGAAGAAATCAATCAAACATCAAACTTAGCCATCTTAGGACTGAATTCGCAAGAAAATCTTTCAGTCATCAAGGTGGTATTATTTTTAACGAATTACCAACTGTACTGCAGAAAGAAACATCTTTGTTTTTATTTAAAAGAAGCATTAGGGATAATAAATTTTAAATTTTACTTTTGTTCCCACACAGCGTCGCGCACCTCTGCGCACTTAGATTGCCTTTCCATCAGTTTTGTTTTTCCTCTTCATGTCTTTTTCAGTGTGGTGTCGAAACTATCTATCCCAGCACATTCGCCTATTCTACTATTTTGAATATTTCATTTTTGTCTATAGATAATAATTTTTTTTTATCATTTTTAAAATTTTGAACATTATTTATTATATACTTGTATATACAGGAACCTTATTGATACCAGGATTGTTTTATGAATCCTGATTAGGACACCTGTAAATAAATATGAATAATAATAATAAATATACAAATAGTAATAATATCTCGAACTTTTGATATCTCGAACTTTTTCGTCGGTCCCCTGAGATATCAAGCGTCGACCAAGCAACTTTTCTGTCAATTTAAAGGCATTTTTAGACGACTCTAACCCTTAACAATTCTCAAGTGGATCAGGAATATTTTTTTAAAAAAGGCGTGATCTAGAACAGATCTTGCGCAATGTAGCAGTAAATCAGAATACCTACAGGTAAATGTCAACCGAGTAAGCAGAGTCCAATTAAGGGATCGATGCTTGTGTTATTTTTTCAGTCTGATGAGGTCTGCTTTCTAAATCTGAAGTCAGTCTAACTTTTATTCACCGTCATTCCAAATATCATCTGAAACTTAGAATATAACCAGTACGAAAAAGTGGGGTTAGAAGGAGATATTCTTCATCACCGATTGTGTCCAACTATAGCTCATGCAAAATTTAATCCTCCATCTTGAAAACCAATGGATTTTTTTGGCTCTGAGAAAAAAGCGCATATGTTTCGTTTGCCTAGAAAATTGGCCAAAGATGAAAAAAATCCTGGATCCGCACCTGACTCAAGTACCAACCAGGTCAAAAGTTAATTTGTTTATAAAAAATGCGTGGGAAAAATGCTACTTCCGGAGCGCATTCTTTCAAAGAAACCGAAATCTGTATTGTATTTCGCAGACAATCTTTTGACTTTGAACCTGATTTCTGGAACCTGATTTCTGTTACCTTACATTGGGGATCCTGAGTACTGCCGGAAGGGAAATTCTCATATAAGACCATAGTTGATAGACAAAAACCTTTTTTTGTCTATCAACTATGATGAGACTGCATCGTGATATGTCAAAGTTGAGTGATCACGAGTTATGGCCAATAGATGTCTTGTCGGCTTGTCAACCCCTGCAGCCCTTGCAGTGACGCCATGTCTCGCATCCTGGGGTTAAATTGAGCTTTTAAAGAGTTTTTTCAAACACAGATACGTTAGCACTATTGCGCTTAACCCTATTCGGTCCGGGGTTTTTCGAACATATTATGACCGGGGGGGGGGGGGGATCCGCCCCTCAATAACTTTCCATAGGCTTGTCCAAATTGAATCAAACTTAGCACACCTATAGTACGTCATAAAAAGAACACAATGGCAGCAATAAAATTTTGCTTGCGTCAGCACATTTTCTGTGACGTCATCAAAAGCTTGAAATTTGTTCAAAATGCCACTATCTGCTTCAAATTCAATTACTTTAGTTCTAGAGCGAATTTTTACATTCTGTTTGAAGTTTCTGAAAGCTAAATAAAAGTTATTTAACATATTTTCCGGTTTTTACATAGATCACATGAAAAACTGCCAAATATTTCCCGAAAATCCGTTTTTTCCCGATTTTCGGGTAAAATACGAAAAAATCTGGAAATCAGACTAATCACGTGACCAAATATGCAAAGTGATTCTTCTGGATGAAACAAAGTTGTGTTGTAAGTTTCAAGTTCTAAAGATAATCCTGACAAGAGTTATTATATTTTCCCCATTATAAGGGTTTCATAGAGATTTTTAGGGGTAGTTTCGAGTAATAGCCAATATCAAAGCATCTGAAAGGTATGGGACTTAAAATTTTTGAATGCAGGTGTCTAATAGATAAATATAGAAACTCAGTAAGTATTGTAGCCATGCAAAATAGCATTAAAGAATTATTAAAAAAAACAACATCAGGGGAGGCGGAATCCGCCCCCCGCCCCCCCCCGGACCGAATAGGGTTAAGTTAAGTGATTAAAGAAAGTTGAGGTTAGATTAATTAAGATTCAAGGTTCATAAAGATGCTTTTATGTTTTTCTTAAATTTTACTGAAACGTCAGTTAAAAGACTTGATAAAGCATTTTATATTGCACTTAAAAACTGAAATTGCATTAACATATTTCGAAAATTTAAATTTAATAAAAATTATTGTTTCCGCCCGGGCTCGAACCGGGGACCTTGCGCGTGTTAGGCGCACGTGATAACCACTACACTACGGAAACTTAGAAGATTTGGAAACAACATGATAATCTCAAATGACTTATGTTTTTGTTTTTGTTTCTGTTGTCTTTTTACTTCTGATTTAATCCTTTATAATAGTACCTAAATATAATTGGTAGGGAAAAACTATTTTTTCAAGATGATCAAAGGCCAATACGTTGTTCCTAACAGTTTTTGCGTGGTTTTTACTTAACTTTCCGTTCTCTCTTTTATACTTTGTAAGTAAATAGTTTACTATAACGTAAGTGAATGAATTTAGCCTAACCTGCACGTTTTATCAGTTTAACCAAACCACCTCATTTACGGTCAAGACCATCGCCAAAGTCCTGGACCCTAAGTGGGTGGCCTCGGGATTCTTAGAAAAAGACATCATGGCGGAAAAGGAAGCGACAGTCACTAGCACTGTATTCAAAGGGAAAATGCCAAAAGTTCTTTACGTTAGTATAAGTGATTTCGGCTCAATTGCTGAAGCAAACCAATGGTGTCCGAGGGAACATACTTTGCTAAAATATTGGTGTCAAAATAATAAGAGTTTAGCGAGGAGGTATTTTGAAGAACATGGGTATGTTGTTGTCGATGATGAGGTGGAAGAAGCAGAAGAAATTGACAAGGTGGAAAGGGAGTTTACAAAGATAATCGGTGAAAAGAGACCAAAGACTAAAGAAGAGGTTGATGTTATTATGCAAGATTATGCCAAAAAAATACGCAAAGCAGCTGAAAAAGATAGGGTTCCAGAAGAGAATGTGATAAAATTAAAGAAAAGTATGGAATCAAAATTGAACAAAACTTGTGGTACAGTAAATGAAAAAAAAATTCTTGATAAAACGCAGGAAAAAACTGGTGTTGTAATTAAGTCGCGGAATGATAAAATGTACTACAAAGATATTTATAAAGATGATGAGTATATTTTCAGAATTGGTGGAAAAGTTGATGGTATAGACCTTTTTGAATGTTTACATTTTCCGCGGTAAGCCCTTTCGGCTTTAACAATTGTGTGGCAGGCAAAAAGATGGGGGCGCTAGGTGAAGTGAGGTCCTTTTTAGTCTGTTTCTTCGCACAAAGGTATCATTACAACTTTATATGAATATTATGTCAGTCAGAAGTTACCCATCTACACTCGATAATAGTTTAAAGCCTCAAAAATATTTCCGTAGAAAGAAATGGGCTGAAAAATACCTTTCTTCAGCAAGCTTCTGCATCTTTCTGCCTGCCACGCAGTTGTTAGAGCCAGAAGGGCTTACCGCGGAAAATGTAAACATTCAAAAAGGTCTATATCAGACAATATTATTATTGAAGCCAAAAACCGCATGAGTATCAAAACCGTTAGAAAAAATATTTATGATTTGTTTCAACTGATGGGTTATATATATGTAACCGGTGTTAGTAAAGGTAAAATTGTTCAGAAATGTGGCAACGCAGTGTGGGATTCTGACGAGAACACTAATAAGGAATGGGGAATTGTCACTCTTGATGAACGATGGGATAATTTTTTTAAACATGATTTACTCACGTTTTTCGAAGAACTTAAAAATGTTCCGGATATGAATTTCTTACCTAAGCCATTTCTCACGAAAAAGAAAGATAAATATCTTTTGGCATCTGGATGTGAACCGATCGAAGAGAAGATTTATGAAATTTTGTACCAGTCATTTTTTTAAATATTTGATGATGAAGACTGGTTAATGGTACCACCATGCACAACTAAGAATTTGAACTCTATTTAGGCTGCCATCAAGAATATATTTAGGCTGCCATCAAGAATATGTTCAGTTAGTGACCAGAAAAACTGGTTTGTGTGTTGGTAATGTTTCACAGAAAAAGTAAATAAAAATAAAACACAATTTGAAAAAATGAAACATATGTAAAAAGTACAAACCCTATCTTCAGTATGTGCCAACGTTTGGTCAACACAAACAGATATTCTATCAACAATGTTTTTTTCCTAATTGACATAACTGATGTATGCTTTGGACATGAAAAAGTGACTGGTGGTTAAAGTATCTAGTGCTTGATTTGGTGACATTTTATTTTTTGATCTAGATATATATAATACTACAATTATACTACAATTTGTACGTTTTGCTAATTTAACTTTGTGCTGTACGGATTACAATTACGCTCATCTTATTTACTTACCTGAGTATTTATATACTAATAGCAATTTATGGAAGCGTATAACGTTTGTAATTTCTTTACTTGTTTAATTTTTGTGTACGTATATATTGTTTGCTTTTATCTCACTTTGCATATCTAATGTCCTTGATGTGTCGATTAATTATGGCAACAAGTTTTGTTTGTTCGTTGTTTCCCTGTTTGTTTTTATCTATGTTACATAAATATACCCTATGCATTTCTACGAGAAGAACCATTGTAAATTGAAGTTACAAATATATTGATTATTATTATTATCATCATCATCATTATTTTTATTATTATTATTATTATTGTTATAATTTTAGTATTACTTAGTTGCCATGCATTATGCTTACCAAGGGCAAGTCAGAAATTCAACATAAATTTAAACAATTCTATAAAGTGCGCTTTGCAACCTAATAGCGTAAAGGGACAATACAAAAGGGGACAATACAAATGACATTTATACAATTTCCACTATAATAAATTGATCTTGTATGTAGTAGTTAGGTATACTTTTAATCTACATTTAAAACGACAATGTATGTCGTCATCTTGTCTTAATTTATACAAATATATATACATTAAATTTATTACATATTTTGCTTTTTCAACAAGATAAATAAATTTGAAAAAGTGTATTCAGCAGAAACTATACTTTGTTGAGAATAACTTAAAATTTTAAAACAAATTTTAGAATTTTGTAACCCGTAGCTCATTTTGAAATACAGTCGACGCTCGATAACTTGAACATTCAGGAGACCGACAAAAAAGTTCGAGATATCGAAATCATCATCATCATCATCATTCTCGGCTTAACGTCCGTTTTCCATGCTAGCATGGGTTGGACGGGGTATATTAATGACCCTCTTCCAATCTGATCTAGACTGTGTTAGATCTAAACTCAACTTCCGCTGTATCAAGTCTGTCCTTATAACCTCCTGCCAAGTCTTTCTCGGTCTGCCTCTGGGCTTTGCCCCAGGAACTATCAAGTCTCTACACTTTCTTACCCAATTATCCTCCTCCATTCTTTCCAAGTGCCCCAGCCAATTCAATCTACTTATATGGATAACATCTTTAATTCTACGGATACTTAGCCTGCTTCTTAGCTCATCTGAACTCTTTCTGTCTCTCAGACTGGCGTTACACATCCACCTAACCATTCTCATATCATTCCTTTCTAAACGGTCAAGATCTTCCTGCTTCACTGCCCATGTCTCACTACCGTACAACATAACACTTCTTACACAGGCCTCATACAACCTACCTTTTACCCTCAATTGACAAGACTCTGCTAGTCAACAAAGGAAGTAACTCTCTGAACTTTTTCCAAGCAGAACCTATCCTGCAAGTAACACTTCTTCCAACACCCCCTTCACTGCCCAACATATCACCTAAGTAACAGAAGTTCTCAACTATCTCTAACGAGCCACTGTTGTACATCATTAAAGCTGGAAATACTTCATTCTCTATAATCTCACCTTTGCAACGCTTGCATACAAACTGAATGTCAGCTCTTAACCTGAGATAAAAGATACTCGAGATATCGAAGTTCGAATTTCGAGATAGCGAAGTACTCGTACTTGTTTACGAAAGTTTACGTTTAGCCGAAAACGAGAAACAGAAAAAGACAGAATATATGGATAATAGTATGAATTTGGTTAGAAAAAGCATTGTAACATTTTAAAATTCTGTGCTTTAAAGGGGCTACGGAACGGCTGTTGGTTTTCGACTTTAGTGACTTACACGAAAGTCGAGCTGGTGGCGGCGAAAAACAAACTGGCTATTTTTCCGGCATGTATGTAATTTACAGACCCGAACATATAAATAGATATATCTAGAATTTTTTATCTTCTCCAGCCTTGGTCATGTTTTCATCCAGAATGAGTCTCGCTGAAATATTTCTTTAAAATATACTTTTCGAAAAAAAATATTGAACCAGCGAGCAAAGTGCGCTGGTCTGTTCATTGCGCAAAACGCGTTTGTCGGATTTTTATATGTGCGCCGGATATACGGAATGTGAGCATTTTAACCGGTTCGTAGCCCCTTTAAATAGAATTAGTGAAATTAATTTTTATAAAATCGAATGTTTTTGTTCGGAAAATAAGGGAATAGTTCTAGATAACGTGATAAAATGAGCTGAGAAGGGACCGGAAAAATAGTTCGAGATAACAAAATTCGAGATTAGAACGTAATTTTGCCTACAAGAGATTGCAGTGACTGAAAAGCCTCGAAAAAGCTCAAAAATAAGGAAAATGTGAAAATTTAAATAAAGAGTTAACATTCACTGGACAATCTGGTACAACGTGGATTTTTCGCAAAGACAAATTTTAGCGAAACAAAGCAAGTATAAAATATATATACGTGACATAATATATATGGTTTTAATTTATTTTAGAACATTTGTGAATGGTGTAAAACTTTTGTGGAGATGTATTTTTTTGAGAGGTACCTATGGGGCTATCCAATCAGGACGTCCGCACATTTTTGTCTATTTTTACTCCCTCCCTCTGTCTATACCTGACCGCAATTTTTTTAACCCCGTGATACAAATTAGCCAGCATCATAATTCAAAGCTAGTTAGTATACCGAGCCTATTAAACAATAAGAATAATAAACAAACCATAGAAACGACCCAGTGCCTGGCAGATACATGCTATTACCCTATTATATTTTTACCGACTGTTAATAATTAGATTATATGACAAATTAATTTTGCAAATTAGTAAACAAACTATATATGCAATACTCTACTGCAAACTAAAAATTTGCTCATAATTAATCTCGTAATCATGTTATTCTGTAGTTTGGTGTGTATATTTCGCGGAACGAAAATGGATATGGAAGTAGGTTTATTACGGTGTGTAAAATTTCCTTTTATTTAAAGTGAAATTTCAAACTGGTTCGAGCTTTCCATGTGAACTCTACCCTAAAGTGAAAGTTTTCAATCAGTGCGCATGCTTTAAAGCCATTAACAAAAAAGATTCTGCCCTTTGCGGGCCACCCCTGAAGTTAAATTGAACTCGAAGTAAAACATCATGTCGTCATGGCAACAAGGAAGTTGTTTCACCTTTCTTTAATGAACACATTTTCGATGATACTTGTCTTTTGACCGTGTCGAAATGCGCTTGAGTTCACTGCACATTCATAAATAAAAAAAGATCATGCCGAATTTTATTTAACAATTGGATTTATATTGCTTGCTCTTTATTTCAAGCGCAAAAAACAACCGAGGATGGCAATTCCACACGAGTAATGAATCTTCTAAGCATCGCTGCTGTAGCTTTATATTTAGTTGTCACTGCCCAGACAGTAGGTGGAAAGGCGAATACAAAAAGATCGAAAAACAGAGGATCAAAGCAGGTAAATAGGAATATCATTCTTCCTTAAAGTTTATATACCTGTGTGTGACTGGTGGATACAGGACTTGCCTAATCACGGAGACGGTGGTTCTGTCCATAACACGGGAAAATTATTTTATTCTCGGTATAACGTGATGTTTTATCCGTGTTTTGATTTTGTGCAAGAATCCCTCACCGTGATCGTCTGAGAATTTTTCTACATAATGAAACATTTGAAAATTCGCAGACAGCCGTGATTCTTTTATATCTTGTTTTGAATTCTATCTGATTTATACATATTTGCAAATTTTGTTCATTAAAAACCCACAAAGAAGACATAGTAAGTTGAGTTGGTGACAATATTAATTTCATCGCGCTCTTCTTTATAATTTACAGTTGGAGAAAGACATCTGCACAACATATCCAAAAATATGTCATTCAAAAGCTGCATCGTCAATGGAAGAATTTTTAACGGTAGCCGAAAAAGCGAAACATCACATTGGGGAAAATGATTTAAAAGCCAAAAGTCATGAGGAGGGATCTAGTGATAGAAAGGAGAATATTGAGAATCTCATGGAGAAATATGACGAACAGGAGCCGTTGAATGCAAAAGAAAGAAAAGAAAAGGACACAGAAAAAAAGGACGCGGATGACAATGATATAGCAGATAGTAAAATTAACCAACCAGAGCACATTAAAGTTAAAACAAGTCCAAATATGAAGAAGCCAAGAAAGGGTAAAGATAAGAATAAGGATGAGAATACTGATTTACAGGAAAAAGGTGAGAAAGAAATCGATATAGACGACCTGGATAGAGTGGAGACAAAGAAGAATCCTAACAAAGACACAGCAAGTAACGACGATCAATAAAAAGAAGTGACGAAAATGAAGAACTTTTATTTACTAATTTTTTATGATTGTTAGAATAGGGTAACTTTGCAATTTTTTTTCACAAATACAAAAGAACATACACCTTTTTATAAGTATGGGGCAAAATTAGCTTCAGTTCAATTATGCTTTTCTTTTTATGTTTTTAAATAGTCCTTAAGAAAATAATGCTTGCAAGGAAGTTTGACATAACACGCTTGCAATTCCCAGGATCAGAGTATGCTAATAATATGCTATGTTTGAGATTTCCAGTCAGAATGTTATAGTATGCGATAAGCAAATTTATTTTATTTTATTTTATTTTATTTTATTTTATTTTATTTTATTTTATTTTATTTTATTTTATTTTATTTTATTTTATTTTATTTTATTTTATTTTATTTTATTTTATTTTATTTTATTTTATTTTATTTTATTTTATTTTATTTTATTTTATTTTATTTTATTTTATTTTATTTTATTTTATTTTATTTTACTTTATTTTATTTTATTTTATTTTATTTTATTTTATTTTATTTCATTTCATTTCATTTCATTTCATTTCATTTCATTTCATTTCATTTCATTTCATTTCATTTCATTTCATTTCATTTCATTTCATTTCATTTTATTTCATTTCATTTCATTTCATTTTATTTTATTTCATTTTATTTCATTTATTAACTTACTTGCTCATTTACTTATTTGCTTATTTACTGTTTACTATCTACTATTTTATGTTTATGTCGAAAAAAGTCATATTAAACACAGATTACGGATTGTTTTTTTTTCATTTTGTTACCTGTTTACCCCGCGCAGTTACAACAATGACATCACTAAAAAGTCCGTTTTAAATCCTTAAATGCTTGAAACCCTCGGTAATTTCTTCTCGTTTTTTACTGTTTCCTGTCTTGTTCAGCACAGTTATTAAAAAATGCTAAAATGAAACAATTGGACCACCAACACATGTGTTTGCCATAGACTGGTGCACTATACTGTCAAGTCTGAAACTTTACGCAAGTAGCACAACGGGTACCTAGGAATGATCAGGGGTAACCAAGACTGATCACAGGTAACCAGAAAGGACTTGCGAGTTACACGCGCTTTTTTATAAGCATCACAGAATTTTGCATGAAGCTCGATGTTGCTGTTTCTGTATTATATATTTTCAACCATTAGTTATCAGTTGCTTGGTTACTATCTGCTTAGGAAGACCAAATTCACATGTTTGCTTGATCACTTAGGGTGGTGCGGCTATCTAAAAAAAAGCTTACTTTTCAATCACGTTTGTTGATGCAAACACTTATTTGAATGTTGGAACAAGGGAAGTCCCGAAAACGATTTTTTTATAATCTCTTCAGCGACTTTTCTTAATTACGTACTTACTTCAGACTAGCTGTAGCTTAACATTTGCTTCGATTTTTAAAAGTTTTAAACCTCATTGTGCTCTTATAAGATGTTGGTTATGAAGTAACTTTTAACCTCGTTATGAAGTAACTTTTAACCTCGTGATAAACTACGTCACCTCCTGCGTGGGTAACTAGGGACCACCTCGGACCAAAATGGCATCATTTTCCTACGCCTGAGTAAACCCACCCGCTTCGGAGCAGACGGGTTGATGACGTTACCAAAAACGTTTAAAGCCCTATATCTCCCTAACCGATCGTCAAAAGCACACGATTCTATACATTTTTCAGAGTTTCTAGCTCCACACATTGGAGATCAACGGGTAAACAAATTTAAGAATGTTTTTTTGTACATTTGTGTTTCTTGCTGACAGCAAAATTTAAATGACGATTATTATCATCAAAATTTAAGTGACGGTTCTTTTCCATTGCTGTCCTGCCAACGTAGATTTTTTTACTTCTTATCGACTTGTCGCTTTATATCTATAGGCTCTGTCTGCCTGTATGTCTGTGACAGGCAAAGGGGATATCTTCATTTTCATCCGATTTAGCCAAAAATGTCTCATTTGTTAACTTTAACGTTATGGCACGGCGTCTATGCATTAGACTAGCATTTTTAAAATTAGCGAAGCCAGTACATTGCACTTTTATGTTGGCCTAATATCTTGGAAACGCTTGAAAATAGCTAACGTCATCTTCCGCGTGGGTAACTAAGGTCCACCTAGGATCAAAACTTGGTACGTTTCCCTAAACTGGGTCAACTCACACGTTTTGGAATAGACGGGTTGTTGACGACGACCCTGGATTATTGACACTTGTGTATAGAAATATTTGATAAAAATTAAATAATTAACTTTTAAGTGTCTTTTTATACCAATAATAGTTATTGTCACTTTTCTTGTTATACGATCTCTTCTTTGTATATTTATCGTTCTGCGAAAAGTTCAAAAATACTTTCAATTCTTATGTAAATGTCTGAACTGGACGTCATGTTTTTTGTTTGACTTCCAATATAGATGTCAATTATTTTGTTTACAAAAATAACTTCTCGGATGTTGATTTTTAGGATCTTAAACTCAACACTTATTGAAAGTGGATGCTGGAAGCAATGGAAGTCGTAGTTGAAGTTTAATTATTGTAAATTATATTCTAAACAGTTTGACAATTTGTTTTCATTGGTGTTTCGTTGGAAATAACGAAATATCGCATCTCCAACAACATACAACACGTTCTTATTTAAACCTTTAGATCCATTTGTAGTGTATTTCTGCTCGCTTGCACGACAATATCCTGTAATATTTGGATTCATAGTCGCATTCAATACAAGCTATAGTTTTCATACTACACAGGCCTAAGCATTAACGAAGCGCTTGTTTGTGGAAATTGTGTTATATTCTCATAACAAGTTGATTGTGTTGAAAAAGCAGGAATGGTTTTTATATTGATTTTTCCTTATTCTTCGTGTTTGACATTTTGATTTATTTAGAGTCACCTATAGTTATATATACTATCATTTCACAAATATTTTCACAGGTAGCTTGCTAATTATCCATAGAGTCAATGCATGAACCATGATGGAAGTATATACATCTTCTAGGAACTGCTATGCAATTCAATAAGAGTTCTAGCTGGCTTATTCTCACTCGCGATTTTTGTTATCGCTGAAGACTAGATATTTTGGGTATGGTTCTTCTTTTTTTGCACAAAGGCATTTTAGATTTAGTCCTTATTCTCAGGACAGTAATAAAAACGGTAATTTTTTTCGACTAAATGTTTTTTTAACATTTTAACATTTTTGAACCTTGCTAAGTTAGTATCTAGCTGCAGAATATCTCTTTGTAGGCTGTTTGCAAAGTTACAAAGCAAAAACAATAGAAAAGAGTGACTGATTTTCTTTTTAGTTTTACTGAAATGCTCATACTCAGAGCCTCTTTCCCAATTTTAATCCACAAACCGGTTTATTAGTATGTAGCCCTGAGTGGTATGAAACTTTGTAGTAGACCTTAAAAGTTACAATAAGTCAGCGTCACCAATTATTTTTTTATTATATTCTTTATTTTTTTTTTTTTTGGATCTCTGTTGGAATTTGATTTGATTTACTATACGCTAACCTCAAACTCTGCTCTACCTTGTACTAAAAATTACATCCTGCTGGAAAGGTTATGGAATTTTCTTTAACAAATTTCTAGACTTCATACTGTAGGTTCTCAAACTCGTGACATAAGATTATTTGGAGCTAAATATAAAAAATACGTGCTTTTGTTCATTTTATTTTTTCATAACAATCGATCAAAAGTGTCGACGTCACTTCCAATAGTGTTTAGACAACTAAGTGTTAAATATACTTTCACTTTATGCTATGCAACCACTTTGTGTGGAGACAAAGACAATATTTTATTAACGCTAATTAATCAAAGATTCCAAGAGACAAAATATTAGGCTGGCTAGAAAATTGGAGTTGTATTGACACCGAATAGCTGGATCTCCCAGTATGGGAACTGTAGAACTAAAAATTGTTTCAATATATAGATTTACCTTTCTCTTGCAACAGACAGGTAAATGCTATGTTAAAATTAAAGTCAAGTAAGTATGTTAGCGAATGTTTGCACATAAAGTTTCTGTCTTTACTTTGCTTTGCATTTTAAAACACTGTTTTTTGAGTATTAACATTCATCTCCTTATTTTGTAGTCATGTTCAGTGGCGATAATTTTTGTTTCTTTCCATCATGTGGCTTTTTGAACATGTTTAAAAACGTTGCTAATAATTCCGGCATATCTAGACCCAACCTATGTATAGCATAACTATAAATTTTCCAGTGTGCTAAGGTTTCTCCGTTTTTACCGATTTCATAAAACATGTAAAATAATACTTTTGGTTTTTTAATGACAACATTATCATTAACTGTCCTTGTAAATAGCAATTTTAATAACATCTCTGACAAAACAAACGTGTATTATGTAGAATGTTGCAAGCTGTAGCAGACATAACGTTTACCAGTTGTTATTAATTATTTTAAGTTTAAAGAAAAACAGGCAAACGAAGAGAGTTTCATATGCGTTATGAAGCTGGGGATGTTAGTTTTGTTTATATCTTCTTTCAATGCGTGGTATGTCAACGGTAAGGTTTTTCTCTTTTCCAACTTTATAATAGCTAGGTTTTTTGGGTAAGGGATTTAAACACCTCAACTAACCTATGTTTTTACCTATGTTGATAAAACTTGGTAGAAATATAGTATATTACAAAAGAAAATGATTGAATTTACAGGAATAAAAATTTGCTGATGTCAGCAATATTGTTGTCATCATTTTACTAAGGACATGTGTTTTTACGGTTATTATGAATCAGTGAGACTGGTTTGCAAAATGGTTCGCAATTACTCTCTTTTTAATAATAGCAATATTCTGTCAGTCTGCAGGAAAAACGTCGTACTACGGGCACACGAAATAACGTGTGACTTACAGACGGGCGAACCCATGAATTGTTCCACGGGTTAACAACTAGTTTATAATTCCTTTTTGATATCATGCGGAAAGTGAGTAATTAAAGTGCTCAAAAATCAAGAATTTTTAATGAAAAGTTGCCAAATATAAAATAAGTCACTTTAAATTGATAAAAAACAAAAAGTATTTTTTTGGTAATCCAGTTTTGTGCCTTTTTCACCTTCTTTAAGAAAATACATCTATGTTTTTTTTTTCTCACTAAATTCTTCTTTCTTCTGTGTTTAAGCTGTTTTTAAGAATATCATATGTTCAGGGAAATGTCTTAAGCAGCCCTTCACATCATTCAACACGTACTTCGAAGTTCACAGATTAAATGAAAAGGAATGCGTCAAAAAATGCGATAGTAATCCTCTGTGCTATGCAGTAACATGCAAATCTGATGGAATAGCACCAAATGGAAACAATTGTTACCTGCATCGAACAACCACTAAATTACAGAATAACTTTCATGGAGTCACTGGATATATCTGCAAGGGTAAATAAACACAGTATATTTTTATAAACCTTATGAGAAGATAATGTTAAACTTGATATGTGAAAAGGTAACACAGCTAAGGCAAACCTCAGTTAGATTCCAATAAAAAAAATCAGATAGGTTATAAACACAGAGCTGATTAAGATGCCGTTACTAAGATAGTCTCAAATTTCATACGCTAATTTTGGCACATTTGAGAGGAATGAAACAGTTGGACAATGACTTGATATATTCGTATTTAGAGGATTGCCAAAAAGATGGTCAACGATTCACCAGCCAAATGCATCAAATATCACAAAGTTGCAAGAATTGCACGTGTACGCTTCTTGGGCAGGTCGCGTGCCAAGATGTTCAATGCCAAACTACCTTTGAAGAGTGTGTTGATCCAAAAGTTAAAATAACGTATTATGCTTCAATAAGTCCAAAATGTCTTTGCAAAAAACAAGTTTGTAGCGTACCAGGTAACATGCATTAGCTACTTGATCTGCAGATAAAATTCATGTACCTCTATCCTTCTTAAATATTACTTTCAAAATTTTTTATTTCATCGTTCTCAAAACCACTATGGTAAATGCTATTAATCTTGACCTAATAATCATGTCAGTTATAAAAGTGTGAATCTATCCTTTCTGCATGAGAATAGGATTGATATCTTAGGCGGTTGTATAGTTGAGCGGCTGTTGTGCTTGCACGCCTTCCGTAGCTCAAATAAAACCTTTATATGCACTAGGACTCCCTTCGCAGGACTCTCATTGTTAACAGTTCTATTAGGAACTTAAGAGGCTATCCTGAGTAAATAATAATAATAATAAAGTAAAAAATTCACTCTGGCTTTATAATTGTAAACCTTGCGTTAGGAAGCATAATGTCAATGAGCACTTGAGAGTGTAAGATAATATACGCATGTGCTGTAAGCAACCATGAATATGCGCATGCGCAATATTTATTTTATTATTATACGTAACTTTCTCTCATTCGCCAGCATTCATCGCAGTGTTTAGATAAGTTCAACTACAAATGGATATTTATCAACCAATCAGAGTTCGAAATACAGTTTTAAAACGAGGTTTGGAATTGCAAAAGGAAAACAAATTTGATGAGAGAGAAAAGTTTAAATTTTTGTGTGCAATATTTAAAGATTTAAACATTAAATATCTTATTATTGAGTATAACATTGAGTATAATAAAAATGACTGTGAATCAACCATAAAACAATATCGAGAAATTTTTTAGTTCGAGTTATTTTTTGGATTTCCTGCTTGGTCTTGAAATTTGATTTATGTTAAATAGGGAATTGTAACAATAGACTATTTCATTCGACGGCTATAAACAATATGCTGCAATTAAAACCACATTTCCATTTATTACTGTATTTCTGGTTTCTTTCAGGATATTTTATTGTCTATCAAACCCTTTTTCATTATTACTTGCAGAGTTATCACTATAATTTAATAATTTAATCCTTCAAAGGTATCAAAGGGGGCAAAGGTGGCAAAGGTGTGAAATAATTTCAGCACAGAATGGATACTGTAGAGGCTGAAGAAATTTTGTTAAAAAAAAACTTTACATATTTAACTGCATCATTTTAGGGAGTTTTACCATTAAAACTATCCGAAATCGAAACGTGCTTCTAACATGTTCAATTCAAAATATGCCTTGGTCATTTGAGGGTGAAAATATTCAAAACAGTGATAAATACGCGATGAATGAAACCAGCCTAATGATAAGAAACATAGATTACTCGGATAACGGAACATACACTTGTAACGATGGCAAATTGTACTTTCTAAGAGTGATTGCAGGTACTGAGATTATTTCCTTGCATATTGTTTTTATTTTTGCTGTTAGATAGTATGTAGTTTAACCTTTTTTGCGATAACAGTTGTATAGTAGAGTTTTTAGGCCATACAAGCGACAAGCTTATTATTTCAAGTTTTGCCAGCGAAGAGAGCTTTTACCTTTTACTGCTATTTAAACTGATGATTGTCTAACAAGAATTTGATGCAATGGAAACAACTAATTAATGACTGTCCTACATTAACAAAAAATTGTCAATGGAACATTTTTCCTTGATAAAATGATTAGGTATATGTTTATCCTCATATCTTCTTTTTCATTATTTAGATAAGACCTTATCTCTTGATCAGAATACCAAACAGAACAAAAATAGTTCAAAAATTGTTTACATTGTGGTTCCTGTGGTGGTCGTTGTTTTGATTGTAGTTGTAGTGATAATATTATTTACTAAATACAAACATAACCAAAGCAAAGAGAAAAAGGAAGCTTGGAATAACAATGAATCACTAATTAAAAGAAAAGAAGCAGCCTACATTGAGCTCACAGGTATAGAGAAGAAGGGTGAGTATTTAAAACTAAACGCTAGTACATTATTAAGATCAGGAAATGAACCTCATATAACGAATGCATGTGGTTACGAAGTTTCTCCAGAGTTGGTTGAAGATGAAACTGGAAAAGATGGAAAAGGTTTCATTCAGTTCGAAGCAAGGCAAGAAGATCAGCAAGATTTAGAAGAATCAACGAAACAATATAATGATTTGCCACCATACATTGATGCAGAGGAAAATAAAAGCACAAATAAATTTGCTGGTTACGAAATATCGCCTGAGCTGGTAGAAGGAAAGTCTTAGAAAGTAACGCCCGAAGTAAAGACTGAAGTCATGTCTTTGAATGACTGAAGATTTAAAACTCGTGATAGATAACTGAGACAGTGGAATAATTTATGTAATTGAATTTCAAAAACTTTTGTAGTCCACTCCATGTTAAATCGATACCGGAAGTAGTAACTTCTCCTCAGTATAGCTGGGAGTGAGTCTGATGTCCATAATATTTTTGTTATCAGAAATTTGAAGCTGCAAGATTTCAAAACCTAAAGACTTTAACGAATACTTTAGTTGCCATAGTTGCCACAGTTCTAAAGGCCGTTTCCCCCCAAAAAAACATTTGGTTGAAATTGACAGAAGAAATAAAATGTTAGTTTTCCGGATTTGGAATCGCCGTTTTTACTTTTGCATTCTGTTTCCGCTGTGTTTTTTGCAGAAGCGAAATCTGATCTCCAAACTTATTTTTACATAATGCAAATATTACTACATTCAAAATCTCATTTCACGTGTTAAATTATGGCTACTTATGTTAAACTAAGAGGAAATGAAAAATTACATGCTAGAGACAGATGGCATTAGAAAGGAAGGTTCTTATAACAACTTGAGGTATGGAATAACTTTCAGTTCAGCTTTTGGATGCATGCATTCTATATAATTTGGTTTCGTTGTAATTTCTTAAACATTGTACCATAATTAGATAATGAACGCTTGGAAGAAAGTTGAAATTGATTAATATAGATGTCTTGTTAATTTCATGCTTTTCATTGGCTTTCATCAATTAGGAATTCGATTAGCTAAAGATTAAGATAATAAGAACTTTGTCGTGAGTCAATCATGAACAGGCTGCGTACTCTCTTATTTTGCCTTTATTCTTTAGTAGTATTTTCCAGCATTCCAGAACTCAATTGATAATGATGTACAAGAAGCCCATGGACTTTAAGATTTCCGTCATTAGAATAAAGGTAAAAGTCTACTTCGATCTTTTAGCACGTCAGTTTGAGGCGCACGCAAAACAGTGCTCAATATTGCGCGATATTTAGGAGCGCTTTTGCACGCGCTGATCGTTTTGAAAGCCGAATCATTTCGAAATCCTTATGAGCGCTGAAAAAGTTGCAGGCGTACAATAACCAATGAGTTCCAATCAATGAGTTTGCTTAAATCACCGCAATTTTTAGTATGTTCGCGCGTTTCTATTTTCCAGTAAACATGGTGCCGCTAGGACGCACGACCGCGCCGCGCTAAGTACGTCGTGCTTTGCGATCGAAGTGGACTTTCGCTTTAATAAACACTTTTTTACAAGAACAACTAAAGTCTAGCCTGAGGCTGTTTTTTTATCGAGCCCTTTTTTAGCCTGATTTGTTTTTATTTGAAAAGTAAGAACGCATCTTTTATTTTTATTTATGGATTTTTGGACAATTACTATAATCAGCTACGCCACAATCGCGCTAAAAAATTAATACGTGACGACATTTTAAAGAAAAAAAAAGATTTCGAATTATTAATTATTAATTATTTCTTTGTGGAAAAGAACATTATTGAAAGACTTGCCAAAAAACAAAAATGCTATGGTTATAGATTTCGTTCGTCAGTTATTAACCTTCGGACTTCGACCCACGCGCAGCGAAGCGGAGATACTTACATGTAAAGCGCGATTTCCATCAGAGAATTTTAAACGCGCGGACGTAGAAAAACACGCTATGACGTCAGTTGATTCTAAAAATATCTCATACCACGCGGAGGAGAAGCGGAAAGAAGACACATAAAAAAAGTTGAATATTTTGAACTTTTTTTTCCGCGCAAGGCACGCTTGAAATTTCAGCCAATCATAAATGAGAATTTTTGATGACTCAACAAAATTAATGAAGAAATATTATGAAGAAACATTTTTCAAAACAACATGGCAAGCTTGAATGTAGTTGAAAGATTTAGAAAACAAATGGAGGAGAGAAATAGTTTCAATGCAGCTGAGAGCTCCAAAGAACATGTGGAGAACTATGTTGATAACCAATTGTCGTCACAACAAGAACAATTGTCGCAAAAACAAAATGCAAACATCAGTTTGGATAAAGAAATGTTGATAAATGAGGTTAGAAAGTATCCAATGATTTGGGGTATGAAAGATAAAAAGTATAAAGACAATAATGCGAAGAAATTGGCGTGGCAAAATATATACCATGAGCCTTGGAGAAATCTTTACTGGTAAGTCTAAGTAGATGTTGAGTTGATATTTTTATTAGCTCTGAAAGTCGCAACCTTGCTTTTTGTTAGAACAATTTTATTTTTTATAGTTGAAGAGATAAGGAATACTTGGAAGAATATTAGAGATGGTTACATGCGTTGCAAAGCTAAACGAGAAAAAGTGACAAAATCAGGCTCGAAAGCAACTCGGCTACCTTACTGTAATTTTTATGACCAGCTGGAATTTCTAGCTGATGATTCCGATTCCAGTTCAACCTCAATATCAAACATTGTGTTTCAAACAACGTCATATGAGCAAAATGGTGAAACTAGCTCAAATGAATTTACTCCACTTACACCGACATACAGGGAGTCCTTTAGCAGTCGCAAACGAAAAACTCGAGAAATGGATGAGGTTGATAAAGAGTTGCTTTCCTCACTAAGAGCTTGCGATGAAAAGATTAACGAAGTTTCAAACTCAAAACCAAAGGAGGAAGGACAAAACGAATTGTTTTTGCGTAGTTTGATCCATATCATGGACTCATTAACTGCTGAGGAGAACTTGCGCGCAAGGATAGAAATTCAAAAAGTCTTGTACAATTTCAAGTATGGAAACATTTAGTAGGACTGTTTATAATCATAGTGTTTTTATTAGTTAAGTTTTGTTGTTTTTTAGTGTAAATTAGGTAACTTATATAGATATATACAAAACAGTTTAATTTTTTGCATTATGGCTTCAATATTTCATCTTGCCATGGTACAGCACCTTCCTGTGAGTTGACATAGTCCTTAAAATTGTTTCGAATTTTTATTGCATTTTTAGTTCCGTTATTTGATCCTTGTTTGCAAAGTGGCACCATGCCACTTGCGTTCTCTTGAATTTCAGCTCTGGTACATGGAAAGTATTGTGTGAACTCCTCTCTCATCAAAAAACTGTGTAATGCGACACAGGCTCTGGTAACACTTTTAACAGTCTCCACATGGGTGATTATTGGTCGAAATATCCGAAACCTTGTTGCTAGAATGCCAAAACTGTTTTCAATGACACGTCTTGATAATTGAAAACAAGTTCACTTTTATCGAAGATATTTCCCCTTGCATAAGGTCTCATCATGTCTCCTTAATTGCAAATCCTTCATCAGCAACAAAAATATAGGGAAACTTGATGTCACTATTGTAGCCAGAAATAAGACCCTCCTCTGGAAATCCCAAAAGATTTTCATCTATTGCTTGCCCAAGTGGACTGTTGTTATAAATGCCACTGTCACTTTTGCGCCCAGCTTCTCCAATATCCACAAGAATAAATTCATATTTGGCATTACATACAGCTAGTAAGACAATACTGAACGACTTTTTATAGTTAAAAAGCAAGGATCCACTTGCACTTGGAGCTTGGATGACCACATGCTTGCCATCTATGGCTCCAAGGCAGTAGGGAAAGTTCCATAGTTCCATAAATTTATTTGAAATTTGCAACCATTCATTTGGTGAACTAGGTGCACGCATGTAGCCTTTATCACACAGAACATTCCAGATAACGTTTGTTGTTTCTCGAATTATCCTGCACACTGTTGTTGGACTAACACGATAACTTGATGCTATAGTGAATTGAGAATCCCCAGTAGCAAGATAACGTAGAGTAATGCACAGGCGCTCTGCAGGTGTTGTGGTTGGGCGAAATTTTGATGACTTTGAAATAAACGGACCAACCCAAGAGAGCAACAGCTCAAATTTTTGACACGACATGCGAAAGTTTTTAAAAAAATATTCACTGTCGAACAAATACATATCTTTAACCAGCAATAAAAACTCCCCTTTTTCTTGCCGGTCATTAAAAATTGTGCGAACCCAGCACCGTTTCTTTTTCTGTGCACGTTTACAAGTCCTTTTTCTGAAAATCATTAACAAAACAATTTTTTTCCTCAAAAGTAGAAGCCTGTTCACAGCCGCCATTTTTGACTGATCAGATTTGTTACGCGAGTCAGAGCGGGAAACGTCGCTGAGCGGAGAACTCGCGGAAAGATTTCTCTGATGGAAATCGCGCTTTAGCCATAATATGTGGCCACTTGACTTTGAGATATCAAGATATAGGACCAAAGAAGTGAACTACATTTCCTATTCGGTTTTTTAAACATGCCAAACAGTGTACCAGATAAGTATATAATGAAATCAAGAAGAAGAAAAAAAGTCAAAAAATAAATAAATAAAAAATGGAATGAGTAATCTTCATTTCTCGGTACAATCGTTTAAGAAAGCTTCAATTGAAGCTGGATTATTTTATATCGTCCTATAACGGTTATTAAAATTAAAATTACAATACTTGTCCCCGTTTTATAATTTTGTTTTTAGCTTGTTCATATTCAAAACCTTTTGTAATCTAAAATGGCTTTGCTTTCATTTACCAGATCGAAAGGTGGATGTTCTTCTCAATAACACCAGCGCACTCAAGAATGAATTGAAATGCAAAATTAATACACCAGCCTCAATGAAATAATAACCTAACCGCTTCCTTCTATCAACGAGTAACGGGTGGTACACCTGCATCGAATGAATCACCATTCGCGGAAGAGATGTTAGAACGCTGAACAGAATTAACAAGCTCAGATTATTTGTTACCTTCTGATTGTAGTTGTTTCCGTTATTTCTGCTTTGTTTCATAACGCGCGCTTTTCTGTTGACAACGACAACAAGTATTACTTGTAAAACACAGACTGTAAATATAACGCAGGCTTCTCCAGTAATTTGCGGAACACAACTGTCCAGTGTCCAGCCTCTTCAAATGTTACTTCATTTGCGCCGAATTTCCAGTAATTAAACGTTGTTTGCATTGCTAACGCTATGCATAAAAATAAACAAAACACGCGATATAGTAGGTTAATTCGGTTCATGAAACTTTCATGTAATTTTGGCATTAACACAACTATAAGTCTGTCGATGGATATTCCAACAGTAATTAACCATGAATATGACACAAGAAAGAGATAAAAGAACTGCAAAACCGTTCGTATTTTGTAATTGACACTATCACCAAAGTTGATGAACTTTAGCATCACAATAGGCATCGCTATCATTCCATTCATCATATCAGAGAAAGTTAAAATCATAAATTTGAACGTTTTCTTTCTTTTATTTTCTCAAAATATTAAACATGTGAGCATTTAGAATCGTGATAAAACACGCCGTTAAAGCATACAAAGATATCAAGATAATGTTATCGATCTTTTTCGGACCATCGACGGCATAAAATCTGACGTTTTCATAGCATGGAAGGGTCTTGTGTCGTTAGCTATCGTCGTATTTAGGTTGTTGTAAATATCCATTCTAAAAGGAAACAAATACTGATATGGTTATTGGTAAAAAAGGTGGGTGAGGTTGTTTTATTAAAACTAGGTTTATTAAAACTGGCTTCATCAAAACAGGTTGTATTGTGGTATGAACGGGTATATATAAAACATGGTTTTATAAAACCACATTAAAACATGTTTTAACTTTAGGTGTGAATGGGGTATCAGTTAGAAGAAAAATAAATTCGGTAAAAATGGATGATTGGTTTAAAAAAAAAACGATAAAAAAGTGTTAATCGATACAAAATATTCGCCACAGCCGACCTACTTTATTAACTGACCAGGTATATTTGTTGCTGCAAAAGTTCATCAATTTGCCTTTATTGTGTAAATCAACAAAAGTATAGGATTGTGCAATTTTGATCAGCGGTGGAAGATGTAAGAGTTTGAGTTTAAAAATTTTGCTAGCAACATCAATAACCCGTCGATCAAAATTCTTTTTTTTCAGAAATTCATTTACCCATCGCGTTTACCGTCTAGTTCTTAAAAAGCTGATTAAGAAAATGTATAGAGTCACTTTCGACGAACAGTTAACGAGATATAGGGATTGAAAAATGTCAGCAATGTACAAAAAAAATTCTTGAAACACTGATAAAAATGTATAAGATCATGTGTCTTTAACGAACGGTTTTTTGATGACGTTATCAACCCGTTGGTCCAGAAACGGGTGGGTTGACCCAGTTTTTGGAAATTGGCCTAACATTGGTTTTGGGTGGTCCCTAGTTAGCAACACGGGAGATGACGTCAGTTTCTTCCCCTAAACTTAAACTCAATGCGATGGCTTCCCTAATCATTATAAATGTATTGACGTCAAATTTTGGTATTAACGCCAACAAAGTGCTAATTTGTTGGTAAACAAATGAGACGTAAAACATCCTCTTTGCAAACGTCACAACAGACAGAGTAGTCTCAGAAAAGTGACTAGACATTTTTGGAACAAAACTATTTCAACGCTATCTTACCTTTTCTTGCGATCTAACCAAGAAATGTCTTCTCCAACACAAGGAAGAAGATAATGACGAATCTTATAAAATTTTCATTGTAGTTACACGTGGGTTTTAACTTATGTTGACAAAACAAAATACATTATGCAAAAATTTCTACTATTGTTAATGAATCTTTGCTTCTTTAAATTATTCATGTTTATTGAAACGTAAAAAAAATTGGCCAAAATCAATGGACGTCATATGTTTATGTGTTTCTGGTCCCTAAATATTTATCTCCATCGAACTTGTTGTCTATGATATCTACTTATAATCTCCTTATGGCGCTTGTTTACAATATGCTTAATTTTCGGTTTGGTCTGCTTTTGTGTTTTTAAGTTTTTAATGAAATCATATATTTATGTAGGAGAAATGTGCAGAAAAAGTATTTTTGACCAATCTAGGATGTTAAAATCTCAAAATCTTCTCCTGCGCACCTCCACACCCAAAAAAGGATGCAACGACCATAAAAAGCTGTTAATCAGTCAAAACGAAGGAAAACAGAATATAAATAGTTCAATATACCCGGCTACAAAACGATCAAACTAGTCATGATGTAAGGTACAAATTATTTTGGTATGAAGCAACATACAATACCGGGTATGCGTCTGGTATATGCTGGGTAAATTCTTTGAAACGAATTCGCTCCTATTATTCTGTTATAAGGATTCTGGCTTTGTATATATTCTGTGTTTAGAAAAACTCTTTTTGATCTTCAAATTAAAAAAGTGTCGGACCAAACGGAAACCTAAAAACGAACCCGAAAACAGTCGCAGAATAATTTTTCCAAAATGTAAACAAGATGCAGAAGCTGCATAAACTATCTCGCTATTAAAAAGGTGCAACTACAATACATTCCCAAAAGTGACACACCCAATTCTGTTGTTTAATTTAAATTTGGGAAAACCAAAGTGGTGTATGCTACTTGGCCTGTGACTACAAACCATGCTAGGTTTTGAGGCATCTTAAATGACTCTGGTCAGTTGCTAAAAGAACATTTTGGAAACAATAAAAAATTAAGACATGTAGATGTAGCCACTAAGTTTGCGCACATTTAAAGCAGCTAAATGGACCAGCGATATTTTTTAAAAAAATAATTTTTTGAGGATACGATTTTAAAAATGTGATGGTTCACGTTACACACGATTTTTTTTATAAAAATATAAAAATTCAAACCCGGCTGGTCATTATTCTTATTTCTCTATTGTTTTTCGTTTATCTCTATTTTTTAACCTGAAATACCAGCAAACAAACGAGATTCTTATAAAAGCGCGATACATTATAACCAAAATAAAAAAAGGAGCGGCGGTGGTTATCCAGACGAGTGTTAAAGACAATTAATTCTGATATATATCACAACCAAATCTCGGTATAGGTTAGGGGAAATAGCAAAGCACGTTTTTTTTGTTACGTGGTGTCATTCGTAAAGAGTGAGCCAATGACATAAATTTTTAGGATTTACGTACAGGGCACTTTGGTTACACTCATTAAGCGCAAGAAATGCACACATAAAATTTGGTACTTATTACAAAAATACCACTGGTTTTGTTTACAAAAGAGAACAGCCTCGACGTTGTTTGATGTTGTTCTTACAGGTAGCTTAGCTACCCTATAGCTAGGATTAAACTAGCATTTATTACTTAATACTCAGTAATACAGGTCAAGTTTGAATATTAAACTTTTTCGCTATAGCTATAAGGACAAGGCTGAGATTTTTAGCTGGGTTGAAGTAAAAATTTAAGAAGAAAATTACATCACAGTTTTTAAAATTATATTACACATATTTGAGAACACCTGCGGGAAAATTCATTGTTCATCAAGTTACCCCATATGGGTAATATGAAAGATTTCTTCATAAAAAACCTCAGAAACCTTTTCAAGTGGATTACTTACACATTAACAAAAATTAAAAAATTTTAAGATAAACTTTTGCGACTTTGTCATTTATTAGTTTTCAAATTTCTCGCTGGAAATTTTTAAGTTTTAAAACCCATGTCGCACAGTAACTTTTTCATCCTTATCCTAATGTCATATACATAAGCTATGCAACCACTTTTGCAGGAAAATAAAAACACGTAAAGAGAAAAAGTTTGTTATTAAAATATTATAAATTAATTTCAAACCGATTAGTCCCTGCAGCTATTTTGGTGTCAGTGGTATGAAAAACTATGCTAAAACTATAGATAGATAGATAGATAGATAGATAGATCTATCTATCTATAGTAGACCAGTTTGATGAAATGAAACCAAAAAATGTTTTTGCTACTATCATAGTTTCTGAGTTCCTGAATTTAGCCATTTTTGGAGACGCCGACAAACTGTTTTTGACAGCATATCAATTTTGACAAGCCATGCGTACAGAAAACATTCAAAGTGATTCTCAGGATTCAAAATAATTCAAACAGATAAAATGTGTCCCAGGTTTAGGACCAAATACCTTATCCAGCTCAGAGAAAGTGGGAATGTGCTTCTAAAGCACAGTGCCAAATACATAATCTAAATTTTATGCCGTATAAATACAAAATGGTTAGAAAGTTATTTTTTTGTCCACCTGGATCTGCAACACGTTTACTTGCACTAATCGCTCAGCCTGGTGTCACTCACAATTAATTTTTGAATATCTACAGGAACTTATTATGCAAAATGAAAAATGCTAAACAACTGTATTTGCTTTGCAGAAGTAACAATAGGCATCATCATAAGTCCTGTGAATGTTGGTTTATGAAAAATGTATTATACCTTTAATGCTATAAGTGCTCCACTGGATTTGTAACACATTACACTAAGTGTCCTCCGTGTGACACAGTTTACCCTTTACTAAGTCTTAACCTGGACAGAGATTTTAGGTCTTCCTGCTCCAAGCGAATATTACTTCTGGCTATACTTTCCCAAATTTTGTTATTTCATAAAAGAAACCTGAAAATCTACAAAAATTTATTCATGAAAAATAGGTTTCCGTTCGATAAAAGAAACCTGAACATTTGCAGAAATTTATTTATGAAATATAGGTTTATGTTTGTCGTGACAACATATTTAACCAACATGCAATGCCTTGCATACCTAACTAGCTATATACTCAAGTCTAGCTACATAAAAATAATATATTTAGCTTTTGTACTTTATCACTTAATTATTTAATAACAAATGTGCCCCCGGAGTGCTGGCATGGTACTAGCTAGGTAGCTTAAAATCACAAAATAAATATTATCCAGATGTGACCATCCCTCATCATTAGACATCAGAAAGGCGTTTCTGTTCTTTACTTCTCATTGTGGGGTACCTCAAATTCTTGTAAATCCAATGAAAAGACTTCCTCTTCTTTCCCTTCAGTTCGAAGCCACGATTCCTTAGCTTCCAACCGCGTCTTGTTCACAAGTTTCAGCGCTAGCCAATATGATGGACAACGTCGAGGAACCCTGGGTAATTTTGAAAAAATGTGGTTCTGCCTTATGATTTTCAGATTTTTGCTGCTGATATCAGCATATTTTAGCCCTCGAGTGCCACACCTCCGTATATATAGGAGTTAATTATCTTTAAGGGTTGCTAAAAAAGCAAAACGAGAAAAACGGTTGGGTAGGAAATCTTTAAAAAAGTGAGAATAGTGTACACCTACATACTTTAGAATATGCTTTATAAGAATACCAGGCTGGAATTTTTTGTTAAACACAATAGGTCTATTGTTGAAATAAGGGAGAAATAAGAATAATGAGTTGCAAACCCATACTGTCCTCTCAGGCAAGACAGTAAAAAGTCTCTGAAGAAAGATTTTATCGTCACAAGAATTGAACTTTCACCTATTTATTGAACCTATTATCACTTTATCTATTTATTTGTGCTAGTAACTCACCATAACTCTTTAATTACTGCTCTAAAAGAGTTAAAACTTGGCGACTTTGTTAACATTTATTATTTATTTCCAATTTTTCACTAGCAAAAAAACGTTCCCCGTTTTGCATAAAAAAACTAATCGCAAAAATTTGCTGTGTAAAAAAAATTCGCATTGAAATAAATAATGAAATGAGAGTTTGATGTAGAGAAGGTTCGTAATATAGAAATATAGATTTATAAGATTTTTGTGTTATAGAGAAATGAAGGGAAATGGACTGTAGTTCGTAAAATCGTCCGTTGTATCGGGGTTCGCAACATCGAGAGTCTGCTGTATATTGTAAGGTTCTTCCAAAAATGCAATACCGCTCACGAAGTAGAAAAATTCTTCTAAATAAATTCAACAGTAAATCACAAACCCAATAAACAAAAGAGTTTTCGTTATATTCTTTCTATTACGTTAGTGCATTACCATTTAATTAAATTATTTTTTTTGTTTTTATTTTTTTAACATTGACTATTGTTAACTTTATTTCTAAAAGTTTGACCATCTCATTACCATTTAATCTTTTTTTAATTATTAATTATTAAATATTTACTTTTCTTTTCTTTTCTTCTTTCTTTAAGTTTAATTAAATATTTCTTTTGCTTTTGTAATTTTCTTTTTTTTTCTTTTCTTCTATTATTACCACTATCCACCCACGAAGTAGAAAAATTCTTCGACATAAATTCAGCATTGTTTTTTTCTTTTCTTTTTTTGTTTTTATATAAGTGCATTATTATTTTATTAAATTTAATTTTTCTGTAATTTTGTTTTGTTTTTTGATTTTGTTTTTTTAACGTTGACTGCCAACCTCGTTCCCAGGCCAATTTTTCGCTTTTTTGATATCCGAGACGGCGCGAAGAAATGATTTTTAATTTATTCAAATTTTAGTCATTTGGTTAAGAATTGCATGCGGACCGGCGAGAACACCGTATTACTATAATTTATGCAAAACAATGTTGATCTGATCGAAAAGAAATATGGAATGGTGATGGAGAAAGTTTATTTTTATTTAAAAGAATTCAGTTTGCTTTTTCATTTTATGACTATGCATCTTTCTTATTAAAGCCGAAACAAGTTAAATGTTTTGAGAGTTTTTTGCTTGGAGAAAATGTGATTGCAGTGTTGCCTACGGCTATGCAAAATCACTGTTATTTCACTTATTACCAGATTTAATACCTGTAAAAGATGTGTCAAATATTGTGATTGTTGTTACACCTTTGAACTCAATAATTGAAAACCAAGTTGAAATTTTAAGCAGGAAAAATATTCCAACTGGGGTGCTTATAAAAAATGAAACATCGTTTATTTTAAATAGTTTATTTTCCAACCAAAACGAACTTGATGAAACTAAAGAAGAATATACAATACCAGAACTAATTGTTCAAGGAAAATGCAAACTTTTATTCTGTCATCCTGAGCCTGTACTAAGCAAAAGTGGACGTGCATTAATGAAAAGTGATGTATATCAGAAAAACGTAGTTGCCTGTGTCATAGATGAGGCACATTGCATTAAAATGTGGTATGTGTTTATATTATTTGATAGTTCTGTTTAGACCTATAAAGTACCAATTCAAAGTATTATAGCTCGCTATACACGTTTTTTTTATAAGGAAAAAGTTTATAAGAAAATTGATGCAGCTAGTGTAGGGACGTCAGACCAACACACTTTTTGTGAATTCGCGGTCAAACGCTCATAAAACATATCATACACAAAAACACGTTGTGACGTCACAGATGTTCATCACACCTCATCTCCACAAAAATCCGACAGCCGACAAAAATCCGACAGCCAACAAAATCCGACAGCCGACAAAAATCCGACAGCCGACAAAAATCCGACAGCCGACAAAAATCCGACAGCCGACAAAAATCCGACAGCCGACAAAATCCGCTGACAATCAGCAAAAAATCAACAAAAAATCATGACCAACTTGTTGAATAGGGGAAAGTCCATACCCAACATCCGGCCGAACCCTCGACCATACAAAAAACCTACCTGAAGAGACAAAAAACAACATGGAGGAGACTAAGAAATGCCCAAAATGTAGACAATTTTTATCTATGGACAATTTCAGGATCGAGGATGATGGACAGCCGACAAAAATATGCATCAAATACCTTGATGTTCAACAAGCTGCTGGTGTCCCTATTGCAAGGAACAAAAAACAACATGGAGGAGACTAAGAAATGCCCAAAATGTAGACAATTTTTATCTATGGACAATTTCAGGATCGAGGATGATGGACAGCCGACAAAAATATGCATCAAATGCCTTGATGTTCAACAAGCTGCTGGTGTCCCTATTGCAAGGAACTTAAATTTGACTTTGAGTATAGGATAATCGACAAAAAAAGGCCAAGATTTAGCACAAATTGCATTGAGTGCCTTGATTTTATACAAGCTGGTCCCTTAGCAAAACGTCGGAAAAAATATGGTAATGGTAAAGTGTGTCCCTATTGCAAAGAATGTAAATTTGATTTTGAGTATAGAATAATCTAATATAAGACTGGGTGTATCGTGGCATACCACCATAATGGTATTACTATATGTTTTGAGTAGGGAATTTCCCCTACTCAAAACTCAGCAATCTTCGGACTTTGTTGAAATGTGTATATAAGAAAAGGATGAGTTGGTTCAAGAATGCAATCAGCAAACTATATAGCACCGTGTCGGCACCAGTGGCAGCAACTCGCGACGCTCTTGCCGATCGACTACAGAGTGTGCGGGATACTGTTGGTTTTTACTACAACAAGGCAAGGGAACAAATTTCGAGAGGTACAACGCTTCACGACGGGGTCGAACAGGAAGCACAGGAAGACTACTTCGACACGGAGGACATAAAAAACAACTACACAGGTATTGAAGATATCCAACAAATATTTGACGAACACGACATGAATATGTTGGAAGATGGAAATATGATTAAAACATGGAGAATCAACAAGAATTTGAACCAACCACTAAAGGATGCAATCATGCGAAAAATTACGTCACACATAGATATGCGTGTTAAGATCGTGTATAGTTTCGGCTGTGATATTCATCAAGGTGGAGGTGGTGTATCTTTATATCACAAAACTAAGAGCTCCAGGTCACTATCAAGTATAGCGGAAATCGAAACGTTCATTGAAGAATGTGAGATGAAGCGCCTCAATTTGGGGGATGGTGAATTTTGAACTAAGGCTTATTTACCACCCGTTAGGACCACCGAGACCCCAGGAGCATATGAAGGGAAAATCGTCTTTGGTCACGTACAGATCAAGGTGATAAGCACACGTGAACCTCTTCTGGGATGCGGCCCTCTCCCAAATTGGCTGCGAAATAAGAGGTGCATCTACGCTATGGATGGTGAAGATGCCAGAACGGACAACTTATGCTTTTGGAGGTGCTTAGCTGTAAGAGAGAGGGCCGACGTAGTACGGGGAACAGAACGTCTAACAAAAACAGCCCTCGCGTTAGCTTGGGATTACTACGAGGACCCTAAGCTAAAACGTAAAGATGTGCGCCCCACAAGGCTGGTGGATCTTGAGGGAGTTGCGAAAAAATTCAAGATCAACATCAGAGTCTTTGAGCCTAAAACAAACTCTGAAACAGCACCATGGCGACTCATCTATGGGCAAAAGCAGTACAAAAAGGGTTTAGAAATTATCATTCTTGGTATGCTGGATGGCCACTGTTTCTACATCAAGGATTTACATAGGCTGACCCAACACTGGGAATGCGAGGTATGCGGCTACGTTTTTAACGAGGCGGGGAATCTCACGCGGCATAAGAAGAATGAATGCGAGGGTGTCAGGACGACAATCATTTGCAAGGGTGGGAAGGTGAAACGTAACGTGAGGGGTTTAGCTACGACGCATCAAAAAACAAACAGGAAGGCATATCCATCATGCTTTATGTGGTCATTGTGGTGAACGCGTTATTCGTGAGGGTAAAAAGGAGTGGAAAGTTGATGGTTATGAGCCTATCACAAAGACCGTCTATGAGTACAACGGCTGTAAGTGGCACGGTTGTCCCTGTCGGCCTGAGAGAACCAACGCGGACAAGAATCATTACGGTGCAACCTTGTCTAAGGAAAGGATGATACGGGAACAGGGTTACAACCTCGTCACGACCTGGGAATGTGAGAAACCACCCAAAATTAAGAGGTACTTTCAGAAGGAATTTAAGCCCTACCCCCACTACCTGGTATTTGATTTCGAGGCCCTCCTAAGACCTTTGAATTACCAGCAAACCCCCAATCTGACATATCTTTCAAGACATATCCCTGTAAGCGTGGCTATTGCCGATAGTTTAAATAGCCACCCAACGTTCATTGAGCACGAGGATCCCAAGGTTTTGGTTAAACAGTTTGTGGAGCAGCTGGAAAAAAGGCATGCCCTCATTGTGGAATAAGTCGAGAGAAAGTACCCCAAGCCCGACGATTTCGACATGCTCTCCAAAAAGAACCAGGAGTTGTGGAATGGGTGGGTAAAACAAGTACCGGTAATTGGTTTTAACAGCGGTAAATACGACATCAACTTGATCAAGCGGTATTTTGTCGAGGAAATTACGCAGGGGGATAAGATCACGGTAGCGAAGAAAGACAACACCTACATGTTCCTAACCATCTCAAGGTTTAAATTTCCAGACATTAAGAATTTCCTGGCCCCGGGTATGAGCTATGGTGGCTGGTGCAAGTCCTTGGAATGTAGGCTCCAGAAGCTTGTGTTTCCATACGAATGGTTAACGAGCCACAACAAGTTGGACCTTATTGGGCCTGTCGCGCACGAGGACTTCTGTAGCCGGCTAAGCGGGAAAAACACGCTATCTCCTGAAGAGTACGAGACATTCTGCGCGGAGTTTTATAAGCGAGGCTGCGTCACCATGATGGACTGGCTGCGCGAGTACAATCTAGCCGATGTGGAGCCGTTCATTGAAGCTGTAAACAAGACGAGGCGGCAGTATTTCACCGATGAGATAGACATTTTAAAAGACGCGGTAAGTATTCCGGGCGTGTCGATGCGCTACGTGTTGAACAAATCTCTACGGCTGAACCCCAAGCTAGAGCTATACTCTCCGGGAGACCCATGCAGGCACAGGTGCGAGGACTCTTGCTACACCAAGAGTTGTAAGAGTTGTAAAGAGGTACAAAGGAAATGTACAACATGTACGAGGAATGAGACCTACTGTTGAAATGGCCCCGCTGTTTGTCGTCAAGGAGATACCTGACGAGCAAATCCCCGAGCATATGCACGAGTACTTGAAAACTACGGGTCGCAAGCGTGTTCCGGGTACACGTAAGCTTTTGGGGTTGCTAGAAACTAAAAAGATCCTACTGTATACCCCCTTGCTGAAATGGTACCTTGACCATGGGCTGAAGGTGACTGCTTTTTACCAGTTCCTCAAGTACACTCGAGGTAAGCCATTTGCATGGTTCCCAAAAGAGATTGCCGATGCACGACGACAAGCTGATAAAGACCCCGACAAGCGTATTGCGGGGGATACAGCAAAGTTAAAAGGGAACAGCTTCTATGGCAAGATGATTGAAGACCTAGCGGGGCATGCAGATACTACGTTCACGAGGGATGAAAAGACGGTTGATGCAGCCCTACGAAGCCCATACCTCGAAGATCTTGAAGAGATTGGAGATGCGTACGAGCTTAGAAAAGGCAAACACAAGTGTGGTATCGACAGAGCCTATCAATGTGGTATTGCGGTGTACCAACTAGCCAAGCTTCGCATGCTGGAATTTTACTATGATTTTGTCCACAAGTATGTCTCTCGTCGAGACTTTGAGTATCTTTACATGGACACTGACAGTGCCTATTTTGCTATCTCTGCGGAAGAGTTGCAAGATGTCGTTCGCCCCGAACTGCTTGACGAGTACGACAAGGACGTGAAAAACTGGCTCGTCACCGATAAGTACTCGAGTCGAACAGGAGGGGTATTCAAACCAGAATTCATCGGGTTTCGCATGATTGCCACGACAGCCAAGTGCATTTTTATCGAGGGTAAAAATGGTACAAAGTACTCTTGTAAGGGCATGTCAAAGAAGCAAAACGCCGTGACTTGGTCAAGGTATATGAGTGCGCTGAGGGGTGGTATAGACATGGCCAAAAACGTAGGTTTTCGGGTGTACAATCAGGGTATGATTACGTATGAGCAGAATAAGCTCGGTCTCTCGGCGTTTTATGACAAGAGGGTTGTACATGACGACGGGATACATACCTCTCCGCTTATATTTTAATTGCATTTTTGAATAACTAAATGGAAGTGTTTCTAACCATCGCCGTAATTTTACCCTATGCTTTGATTGCGTTTTGCTTTTTGCGATATCGTCGCACAATAAAGACAATGACAGAGCTCGCGAATATATTTAACGACACAACCGCAGAATCTTTTGAACATATCGAAAAACCTATCGATAAACGCCAAGCCTTGAAGGAAGCCCTGCGTAATGGCAAGGGGCATTTTTTACCTAAAAAATGTACAGAAGGCTTTGTCGACAAGGCCCCTGATGAAGCGATTGAAAAGGTACATACCGAGTATGTTCAACGAGAGCTCCAGGAGAAGGGAGAAAAGACGGCTAAGGCATTAACTACTCATGTGGTCAGCCTTTACGCAAACATGATTGGGAATTTTGTGGACATTGATAGTGTCGAGGATCTCCGAAAAGATATAGAGGAGGATCCGATAATCCGAGACGCCATGGCAGACTTCGGGGTTCTCGTATATTGTACAATTGGGAGGTGCTTAGCGCCCATTTTGGTTGTGGGACACACGGCCCGGTATATGAGCAAAAAGGAGGATGGAGCGGAGGCTAACGAGAAAGATCCTTGAGGATCAGGGCCTACAGTAAAATTTCTTATAAGCCATAGGACTTATAAGAAATTAATGACTGAAGAACATAGACAAGAAGAGAAAGTCCTCACAAGACCAGTAAAGCATCCGGGAAGGGTTGCGCAGGGTCACAAATTGGCAGCACTGATGAAGCAAAGGAAGGAAGAAATGAAACAACAAGAGGGTACTGTAGAATCTACAGTCAAAACCTCTTCTGGGGCCAGTTCCATACAGTCAAACATCTACATCTACAGTGTAGGGACGCTTGCCGTGTTGGCGATAGGAGTAGGCGTCTATTATAAATTTGGAGGTAAAAATGAACCTCACAAGCCCGCCCTTGATCCTCAACAGGGACAACGGGACAAGGCTCAGCCTCTAATTGATATTTTCAAAATGCATTAAATAAATGACGAGTAAAGGAATAAGCAACAAAACTCCTAAAGAGAAAGAAATTTTGGATATGCTGTATGAGACTATCGTGGATCTCAGTTTTACCTTTTCATATGCCATAGCAGGGAAGAAATTCCTAGGTATTACGAGACCCTCTGCAAAAATGGACACCAACGACGTGATGAAAATGGTGGCGTATTTTGCCGCGGGGAGAGCTTCTCGCGAAATGGCTGTAAGCAAGGGGTGGATCCCAGCAAGCATTGTTCCGAAACAATAAATGGTAGATGTAGCCAGAATTGATAAAGAAATTAAAAGGTCCCAACAGGACGAAAATTACCACGTCTCTACACCTTGTTTTCCCACGACATTGTACCGAGGTATATTGAACTTTTAAAAATACCAATCAAGATACCTTTTTTTAATCATGGGCCCTGCCTAGTCTCTCAAGAAAAAGCGCGACTCGTCGATAGATATCGCAAAGTATTGCGTTACTTAGATGTTAAGATAGTGTTTGATCCTCTACCCCTCGTATACAAGACCACGTACTGTCCCGCCTGTAAGGGGTCTCTTGTCAACAACCATGACGGCGCGTGGATTTGTATCAATTGTCTTTCCACTATCCCAAAAATCCAGAAAAAAACAGGGCGTTTAATATAATGTGGTCAAGGAACCCCACACAGCTATATTCTCTGGTCCTACGTCTTGCGGGAAGACTCAACGTGTCCTGGACTTGCTGGAAAATGAGTATAAAAAACACTATTATAACATAGTCATACTATGCCCTACTATACAATGGAATACCACCTACCTTGAGAGGGCCTCACCTTGGAAAGATGATTACGTGTTCCTGATAGACCCCAAGGATGAACTTTTCAAATAGGTTCAACAATTGTCCTCTTTGCTGGCGGGTGAAGAGACATTGTTTGTCGTTGACGACTGTATAGCTGACGAGAGCCTCGACAAGCGGAGACAATCCCTGCTTGAGCTTGCTATTTCAGGTAGGCATCGCAAGCATAGCCTTTGGCTACTAACCCAATCGTATACTGCCTTGCCCAAATATTTGAGAAGACAGAAGAAACAGCTCTTCCTCTGGTATCCCCACCAAAGGTCTGATATGAAGATGATTGATGAAGAGACAAACATGATTTCCGACTGGGATGATATAAAGGCTGAGTTGAAAAAGTCCAAGCATGCGTGCTTATACGTAAGGCTGGAACATCCTGGAAGCTATAAAATTCTTGAGTGACCATACAAACAATCTACCTGAAGATACGACAAAAAAATGTCTCTTGCAACGGTTGATTATTTCCAAGGAAAACAAGTCCGATCATTTTATGTCCAGGATAAAGGTCAATGTATCGTAGCCTCCGATGTTTGGAGAGCCGCAGGATATAAGCGAGGAGCGGGAGTAAAAGCCATTCAGCGACATGTTCCCGAGAAGTATAAAATGCGGCTAGACGACGCTGATGTTAACCTTCAACCAAACTCGGTTTTGCTGACAGAACCAGGTTTTCGATGTTTTTTAGCACGATGTGGTAAGCCAGAAGCTGTGGAAATAGCAAAACAGCTTGGGATAACTGTCGAAGGCAGCATATGTCTCTCCAAGGAACAGGATACGCTAGGTTGCATTTTCCAAGTGTTTAAGTTTGAAGATATGAGACATCAATTCATTGTTGACGGATATAGGATCGACATGTACTTCCCAAAGTATAGATTAGCTGTCGAATGTGATGAATTTGGACATGCTGATAGAGATATAGGCTACGAGGTAAAGAGACAAAAACATATCGAGCAAGCTTTGGGATGCACCTTTATACGATATAACCCTGATGCCCCAGACTTCTCTATTTTTCACATCATTAACAAAATTTATCGCTATATTAGGCAGTGAACACCCTACCCTCAAGAAGGTCAAAATTGGCACGATATCTTCGTCACATGCCGCTTGAGCACTACGAAAATTCAAAAACCATATCAAAAAACAAAATATGGAAGATAACATGATCATGATCTACCGCAAGCATACCGCGCGGGACGACGACGAGTATCATCATCTTCCGTACTACTGCGCGCGTGTTCAAAGACGTGTTCTTCCCACCAAAAGGAGATGGATGCGAGACAACTACCCAAAATCTGAAGAGATTGTCGTCATCGAGAATCTCAACAGCATGCATGCCTTTAATCGATTTGAAGAGGATGGACATGTGGAGCGTTGCAGATGTCACTTCAGGCTTATCGACCTTACTCGAGACGACTTGTATGACTTGGGTGTTCCGGCACTAGAGGACTAGAGAGGCACTAATTTTACCACTCCTGTGAGTAGTAAAATTACCACCTAGGGGTGAAAACCTCTGGATGAACCTTGGTATATTAAAATGTTGTCGCAACTTACCCTGTTTAACGCAGGAGCGATTGATACCCTGTTCAATGAACAAAATCAGCAGAGTCCTATCGGGATATTACTACCCTTCCACGTTATGAGATAGGGTTGGTTTCAAACCAACCACTAAAAGGAGACCAAAATTAGTATGATGCCTTCGTTACATTAGACGATACATTGGAGATTGTGCGTCGTTCCAGAAAACCCAAGGCGGCACAGCTTACCAGATAGCTAACTCGAAAAGGCGTTGAAAAATTGCAGGATGAACTTAAGGAGCAGCGTCAAGCCCTTGAGGAAAGGGATATGGCTCTGGCGCTCCTCGGTCATGATATAGACGACAGAGATAAGCAACTCATGGTGCTTGGGGCCGAACTTGAGGAGCTCCAGGACCAGGTAGAAACATTACAGCAACGAGCCGTGCCTTACCTCGAAGACCCTCAAAAAGATAACGGCATGGTTGTTATCCAGAAGAACAACAACGATCCCTTTCCATAGCTGGCCATCTGTGGTCAACAAGGGTACGTGGCGCAAAAAATACGGAACAAACTTGTTGATTACCCCGACGATGAGATTGTGGTGCTAGCAGAAACAGCGAATGCAATCGTACACTTTAACTGGCTTCGAGAACGTGGCTGTATCAAAGTCAACCCGGAGCGTGTTAGACATTTTACGCTTGGTGAACATTATACTCATCAACGTCTCTTGGAGCTTGCGGAATAGGCTGTCTCCAAAGGGTGGACAGACAATTTTACCAAAGTGTAGGGCACCACCCTACACCTTGGAAAGAGGTAGACACTTTAGACCCGTTTGGCTCCATGGGTTTTGAGTACACAACTGATAAAGAGCTTTTAAATAGGGTAGCATCAGGGAAAAAAGCATGTGCAACATTCGCAAGAAAAAAAAAGAAAAAAAGTTAGGGAATGCTATAAAACGCCTGGGGCTGCATATTGTTAAAAAGGCCAGGACCAAGTATGATGTTATCTGTTACGAGGTTATCAAGGATAAGGAATTAAAACTGTCGGATTTGGCAGACTTGACAAAAATAGGCGATATCCTCAACTTTCCTATATCAGATAGACAATTGGTTGACATTGACCTTGATATCGAACCCAATGTTATCAAAGGTATCGTTTATGGGTACCCGTTCTACACCCTGCATACTTTGGATTATCTGCGAGATCCGAATAAAGATGATGAAGATAATGACGAAGATGAGGAAGAAGATCTAGATGCTTTAGATGAAATCGTGAAAAAAATCTACCAATCCCTAATATCCTCCGGCGGTACCTGAACATCTTCAGAAATAAGCATCAATTCTTCCGACACGAAGCTTCTTTCAGGTCCGTCTTTCAAGTAATACAGCACACGACTACCCGCTACAATACGATCCAACCTATACGTTTTATTGCTCCAAAAAGCATCGGTTGCGCGTCTTTTTTGATCACCATGCTCCTCCCCTGGTTGTAGCAGATAGAGGTACAACCCATCCTCAGGCAATGGCTTTTCTTCGGGATATTGCTGACCTTTCGCGAGTTAGGTTTCATCTCAATCATGGCAGTCTTGGTATTGTTGAGACTTTTAACGATAGCGTACAAGTGTTTAACCCAAATGATACTAGTCTCCTTTGGAAACCAACTCTTGCGCATCTTGGGGCTTAAGTCGTATGTCTACAATTCCAAGAGGTAAACAAATCCGTTGAATACCTCTCTACCCAGCTGAAAAATGCGTTTGACAAACATGCACCGCTGATTGAGAAACGCGTCCGAGGAAAACCCTGTCCATGGATCGACGAGCCCCTTAAACGACAAATGAATGCGAGGGACCGATTGCTACTTAGAGCAAGAGCGAACAAAGACGAAGCAAGCTGGAACGAGTATAAAGTTAAGCGTAATCGGTGTACCAGTGCTGTGCGGAAAGCCAAAGCATCGTACAATCAAAGAATGCTCAATGATAACCGCCTGAACCCGCGCAAGTTCTGGAATACTATCAAATCAATCTTTCCAACCAAACCCAAAGTATCTTCTCCAAGAACTGATGATGCAAAGCACCGCGTAAATTGCTTTGCTGAGTATTTTTCGACCGTTGTTTCTGTTTTGAAAAAAACAGCTTATCCTCTGATCGACTTTGTATAGCGGTATCCGAAAAAAACCCGGTTACGTACGAAATCCCTCTTCAAATTTTCGTATATATCATCCGTCTCCGTCGAAAAAGAACTTCGAAATCTCAAAAGGAACAAGGCTGCTGGAGTTGATTGTCTTCCACCGAATCTCCTCAAGGACTGCGCCCGTGAGATTGATTCACCTATATCGTTTATCATTAATAAATCTCTTCAGACTTCTACTGTTCCAAATGGGTGGAAAATTGCCAAAATATGTCCCATCTTTAAATCAGGAAATGCAGAACTTGTTGAAAACTACCGGCCAATCTCTGTACTACCTGTTTTGTCGAAGCTTCTGGAGAAAGCGGTACACAAGCAAATGTATGAGTATCTTGAGACAAACAACCTTCTTAGTGACTGTCAATATGGATTCCGTAAAAAACGTTCCACTAAACTCGCCGCCACCTTGTTTTGTGACACAATTCGCAAAAACGTTGATAATGGCTTCATGGTCGGTGGTTTGTTTCTCGACCTATCTAAAGCCTTCGACACCATCGGTCACAGTATTCTACTCGAAAGGTTAATGTTGTGTGGAATCAATGGACCTGAGCTGTCATGGTTTACTGACTACTTGTTCAACAGATCCCAACATGTTGAGCTAAATGGTTTACTTTCGAATACCTGCTGTGTTACTTCTGGTGTACCACAAGGATCAATCTTGGGTCCCCTCCTATTCATCACGTTCTTCAATGATATAAAAGAAAGTATCAGCAAGTGTGATATCTTTCAGTACGCGGATGACACTGTTCTCTTGTTTGCTGGTAAAGACATTCAAACCATCGAAAACACCCTGAAAGTGGTGGGTAGACAAGTGTGGGTAGATACTGTGAACAAAATGAATTGTTGCTGAAGCTTAAAAAGGGGAAGACGGAAGTTATGCTGTTTGGAACTTCCCAACGACTGAAAAGAAACGGAAGGGAGCTCAATATCGTTTACAACAACACCCGTATCAACTTTGTTACTGAGTATGTCTATCTTGGTAACCTGCTCGATAACCACCTGTCTTTAACAGCCAACTTCGATCGAGCCGTCAAGAAAGCATGTGTTCGATTGAGAATCCTGTCCAACGTACGGAAGAGCCTGACCATCGAGGCTGCCACTCTCATCTACAAGATGATGATCTTGCCGATCATAACCTACAGCTCAAATATCAAGACCTGCTTCACCGAAACCCAACGACGGAAGTTCTCTTCGATTGAACGCCGTGCTGAAAGGATAGTTGGAACACCAGTTCAGCCTATCGTAAAGGTTATTGAACAACAAGTCCGTTCTCTGGTTATAAAATGTCTAAACAAAGAGTTATGTCACGAAACCTTTGACAAATACTTTGAGGTTCAACGACACAAAAAAGGACGAGAAATAACGATCTCTGTCTAACATTGCCAGCATTGAAGCTTGAATTCGCAAGATCTGGTTTTTATTATGGTGGTGCTAAATTATTTAATAATTTATCTTTGACAGAACGAAAATCGCTTCTACAATAATTATTCTGGTCTTATTTTAACACTATTCTATTTCGATTTCTATGTATGCTGAACAGACTTTTATCTTTTATCTTATATTTGTCATAACTTAATTTTTCCCGAGTTTATCTGGAGTTAATTTCCACAATTCACTGTCTTTTTCCAGATCTTATTCGTAATGTTTTTTTCAGTATTATTACCTATTTTACCCTTTAATTTACCATCTTAGTCTTTTCTACCTTTATGCTGTTTATGTTTTATTTTTAAACTTATAACAGGACAAACACTGATGACAGATTTTTTATCCATATAATAATACGCTAAGTGTGTCTGTGTGTCTGTAACAGGCAAAGTGGATGTCTTTATTTTCCTTTGATGTAGCCGAAAAAATTATGTCTTAAATGTTAAATTTTCTGACGTTACGGCGCGACGTCAATATTACTATTTTAACGTCAATATCCTATATTAAACTAATGAAGCCATTACAGTGCACCTAAAACTTGGAAACGAGGTGGTGACGTCAATGATTTTTCACCGCGTAGGTAACTAGGGACCACCTGGGACCAATTTGGGTAAGTTTCCCAAACCTGGGTCCCTGAATCCATTTCGGAATTAACGGGTTGATGACGTCATTAAAAAACCTTCAAACCCCAATATCTCTGCAACCGTTCATCAAGAGTACATGATCCTATACATTTTCTTGATCAGCGTTTCAAGATCTATACGATAGAGGCAACGTGGAAAGAAGGTTCTAATTTTTTTTTTTGTGGATGGGTTGCTGTCGTCATTAAAACATCTAAAACAACTTATTTTCCATTGTCCTTCTGACTAAGTGGATTTCTCGACGGGCCTTATCGACTAGTCTCTTATAATAATACGGAGAGTGTGTCTGTGTGTCTGTGTGTCCGTAACGGCAAAGTGGATGTGTTTATTTTCCTTTGATGTCGCCGAAAAGAATCTTTGATGTTGCCGTAAAATATATGTCTTCTTTGTCGTGAAAAGCTGCGAGTTTTGTGTGGTTTGTTAAATGAAGTTCTAGCACAAAGTAACGGAAATTGTGTTTGCAAAAAAGATGGCTGTTCTTTTTAAGCATTTGTCTTCTCTTGCCTTCAAAATAAATCTACAAAAACATTTGAAAAAAGGCATGGTATGTAAATGAAGTATAGCAAGGTTTCAAAGGTTTGTTTATGTTTTTTTTTAGTTTTGATGATATTATTGATGTGAGACATGTTTGTTAGCTAGCATCATAAAGCCAACCACACCAACAACAACCTATAGCTAGCTTGCTCGGACTTTATAAATATGTAGCCATGTTCTTTATACCTAGCTAAGTCTCCAGTTTATATTCAACTGACCAGCTATTAGCTGCTGTAGCTAGCTTATGTTAGCTTCAAACTTAAGATTACAAGTACCTAGCTAACTTGTGAGTTTTATGTTGCTTTTTACATGTAAGCTAGCTACCGTAGTTATCGTAGTGGTCTTTGCTAAGAATGTGGCTGTAACTTATTTCACTTGACATTTTAAGCTTAAATTAACAAGCCACAACAACTTTTAAAAAAGTATTACATAATATTTAAGAATAGTTTAAGGACTGTTTTTAAGCAAATAATGTATTTTTCACATTTTGTGTATATATGCAAATAATGTATTTTTCACATTTTGTGTAACTAAACTTATATACATCGGTTACATGTAATATGACGAAACGATTTTTATTTAACATGTAGTAATTCTGGTACCTTAAGTGTAGTGATTTTGTTGTTCTAGATGTTCTGACTAAAATGTTTTTGTTTATGACATTTTGTCTTATTTAAGAAAAGTTTCAACTTTTTTGAGGGAGTACAACACCGAAAAAACTTTGACAGAGGTTTTTCACATTATGGGGAAACTTTACGTAGCTTTTTCACATTTTTTGATTTTGTTGCAGTATTTACATGGGTTGTTGATTATTTATTTTTTATTTTAATTTTTTTGGGAAAGGCAGCGGAAGGATTCACATTTTTCACCCTAAATGTAAAAAATGTACATGAAAGGCTGGGGTAACTTTTCATTTATATATATACATAGTGTATATATATAATATATACAAACTGTTGTGTGTTTTTTGAAATGTTATGTGTTTGGATCATGCAATATAGCGAAAGAACTATTTTTTGTAGAATTTGACTTTGCAACTTGCAAGCTATTCCTGTTTTTATATGAAAACGAGAAATTCAACTGACAATATATATACAAAACGTAAAATTGCCACAAAATTCATAAAATGTTATTAACCCTGAAAATTTTAAACATTTTCCTGATTCTATTTTTGGTTTGCGAAGTTCTTTTCCTGCAAAAAGTTCTAAGAATAAAGTACAGAAATTACTTATTTTTAAGATGTATAAATTTAATTTCTTCTAATTTATGGTTTTGACATTTTCATGTAATATATAGTTTGTGGGCAAAGACTGATGTTTGTTGATTTAGAATTATTAAATACAACCGTTTTTTCTTTTGTGCATATGGCCATATTCAATACACCAAAAGGGCTACTTTGTTGATTTCGGTTTTATATATACTCTTTGTAATTTATTTTTGTCTTCTTTTTGACATTTTGGATTATATAAATTATAGTTGCAGAATATTGTATTTAAAAAAAATGGAATTTTGCAAAGTTCTGTTTTACTACTCAATTTTCACATTTTATATATATATATTTTTGGGACAGGATGGTATGAAATAGACAAACATCCATGATATTGGTTGTTCTTAATTTACAGGCTGTGCCTAATGAAACTTTAAGGTTCACATTTTGTCAGACAATGGCATAACATATACTGATAGAACTGATTTTTGTTGTTTTAGACTTTATAACTTAAACTTTTTTTGACATATTACAGAAGACATACAGAAGGAGAATTAGATTTTGCACATTGCAAGGTTTTTTTTTATATTTTGTATATATAAATTCTTACCGGGCAGGACTCTGTACAACATACCGAAATGACTGATCCCTCTCTGTTTCTAAATTTGATGCGTTCCAAATCGCAGTTTTTTGAAAATTTGGGTAATATTTAATGAGTACAAGATGCAAAATATCAAAAATACTGATTTTTGTTGAATCAGAAGTATTTCCTACAACCATTCTTTTTTTTACACTTTTGTGGAAAGAAAGTATGCAATATCATCAGAATAACTGATTTTGTTGCAAACTGTTTTTCTTTTTCACATTTTGGATTGAAATATTGTTTTAGAGGGCATATATCAATAGACATATATACCAAAATAATTAAATTCTGCAAACTTTGATTTTGTCGTTCACCTCTCATCTTTTATATTTTGATTAAACTTAAAGGAAAACCATAGGAATTATTTAGAATTTGTATTTTGTGTTGCAAATTTAGTGCAAAAATTGACATAAAATGAACTGTTAAATTGATTGTTGTTGTTTTTTAACATGAATTATGACTCAAACTTTGTTTTTGCATTTCTAATTTGACTAATTAGCCTAAAAAATTTGCCAATTGGTTTTACACTCTGTTATTTTTTATATATATTTTATGTGAACATTTGTGACAGAATACTATGTGAGATTTGAAATTTTGTGTAAGGCTTATTGATGGTAAAACAGCATGAAAGTTGCTAAAAGGACTGATTTTTATTAACTTTGGGTTTAAACACTGTTCTTTTTTTAATTTTTTTTAACAGTTTGTCTAAAGTTTACTAAAGATATATTTTTATATATGCAATATATAACAAAAAGTTTTGTTGCATTATAATTTATCCTTGCAATCCATTTCTTTAAACCTAAATAAAAATTTCTGCCAGAGGCACAATTTATTGTTTATTTTCACATTTTGTGTCAACCTTTGGCAGGGTTTGTAATAACTTAACTGATCTTAAAGTATACATTGACAAAGATTTTTTTTTTACATTGATCAGCTTTTTTTTGTATGTGACATTTTGAGTGATTTAGATTTTATGAATGAAATGTACTTTAAAATGCTTTGGTAAACTTCTTTCCAGATAATTTTTGCATTGCCAAAATTGCCAGTAATTTTAGTAGATTTACTTTTCAAATGTCGCATTATACTGCAGTTGTTGGATACCTTCAATTTTTGGTCATTTATATAATAAGGCAAATTGTAAGCTTTGCACCTGCTGTATTGTTTTTTATGGACGTTATATCTGTTACATGAATCACTTATAAGATTCTTTTTTATTTTGTGTAAGATTTGTGTGGAGGATTTAATGCGATTTGACATTTGACATTTTGTGTAAGATTTTAAGAACATTTTTTTTTATATGCACTGCTGACGTCAGAAAAACATCTGAAGCAACCTATTTTTTCATTGGCCTTTTGCCTAAGTGGATTTTTCCACGGGCCTTATCGACTAGTATAAAATATTTTGTAAATATGTATTTAGAAACTGAAGTTTTTTATCCTGTATAAATATTCGCGAATAAATAAATAAATAAGTAAATAAATAAATAAATAAATAAATAGTCTTTCAGCGAGTACCTTGTTGTACGACTCAACGAACGCTGTAAAGGTGTGATGGTACTTGGTAGTAGCCCTTTTAATCTCCACACCTTTACCCTCTAACAATTTCGTTACATCTGACTTGAATTTGCTACCGTTATCACATTGAAAAATTTTGGGATATCGTAAAGGCCCCGCCTGGAAAATGTCTTTGATCATGTCCGCAACTTCGCTGGCTTTTTTCGTGCGTAGAGGCATGGCTACCTTGTACTTCGAGGCCACGTCAATACCCGTGAGAATGTATTTGTAGGTATTTCCGTACAGCTTGTCATGGGGCATGTACAAGAGATCAAATTGATGCATGTCGTTGGGTCTTGTTATTGTAAAATGCGGGTAATTGATCTTTTTTGGACCCCGAATATGCCGGAGCCAGAGCAGCTGACGAGAGAGCCAGTGAGTGACTAGCTTTTTTGATAGGCTACTCTGCTTCGCGAGCAATTTAACAGCTTTTTGTCCAGTCCAGAGATGTTCCGGGGTGTAGTAAATTTTACTTAATTTTTCCGCTTCTTCCTCGGTAACGATATGTGGTGCTTTTGACATGTTGTTTATTACATGTCAAAAACGTTCTATAGATACTTGTAGGCAATAAACCCCAAAAGGGACAAGGAGCCAACAATGAAGGTTAACTCACCATCTTGTTGTTGTTTGGACGGTGTGTAAAAATCTGACAATTTTGGAACCTTATCGTTCGATGCGATGTAGTACCTGTACATGTCATCTTCAAGCTCCCTCAGGCTCTTCCCAGCCTGTATTTGCATTTCCCGTTGTTTGTTTAACCAGTCGATTTTGGTCTGTCGGTCTTGTACCCATTGGGCCTGACCGGCCTGCAATTTTTCTATCGCCTCATCATGTATCTTGCGCTCTGCCTCGCCATGCCCCGAAAGCTTACTAAACAGGAAATGTGATCCGCTGAATGCCAACGCGTTAATCGCGGCACCTGCAACAAGAACACCGATAGTTGCCATTTATTCTGAGTTTTTGCTCCTCTTAAAATCCTTACAGCGATACTTCAGCCTTTCATGAGGGCAAATCTGACTTCCTTTACAATCTTTGCACTGGGCCCTCCGCCTTTCATGGTGGCAAATCTGACTTCCCTTGCAATCTTTGCACTGGGATCTTATCCTTAGATGTTTGCAAATCTGACTGCCCTTACAGTCTTTGCAACATGCCCTCTGTTTTTCATGGGGGCAAATCTGACTTCCTTTACAGTCCTTGCAATATGCCCTCACCCTTTCATGGTGGCAAATCTGAATCCCCTTACAGTCTTTGCATTGATCCCTCCGCCTTTCATGGGGGCACTTGTGTTTGGCACGCCGCTGTTTCTTTTTATCCAGGCAACATATGCAACTTTTTGTCGGTTTTCCATTTTTCATCACCTTAAATGCATCTAGGCTTAAAACGTGTTTACAATTTGAGCAGCTCTTGGTTCATTCCATATTGTTTTATATTTGCCTTTACAACAAACACAAATTTCGGTCACTAATACTCCACACTGTGGAATCTACCATCCAAGATATTCAGCTGGGCATCTTGGAGCAGGTACACATAGCAGCGGATATCCCCGTTCCCGTCGGCTTTCTTCGTCATGTGGAGGGTGATGCCGTCACTCAGTCGTTGTAAGGGTCTTCCGGATCCATGCAGACTATGGTCAGGGGAAGTTCGGAAATCGATAAAAAACTGCCCAACTGTTGAAAAACTGCCCAATTGTCACATTGGAATCGTGACTGCCGAAGAGGTTCACGATTTGTTCCAGGTGATCCTTCGGAAGCATGCGAATACAACTCATTGGGTTCCCCCTCCACAGTGATGCTTATTTTTTCAATTTTGGGGTTGTAAAACACCTCGTTGGCACCTGAATAAGCTTTCACTTTTGCAGGGTCTATGAACAGTAACAACACCCCTTTTAAACTCTTAGCGGGAATATCAATTTGTAGATTGTAGGAGGTATCCGCTTTTTTAAGGATAACCACCTTGCTTCGGAGTATCCGTTCATAGGGTAGTGCAAGACGACTATAACGTGACATCATGGCACTCGCGAGACCCTCGTGGTTGACCTTGTCAAACTCCAAGGCAATATTGTTGATTTTGTAGGTGGTGTCGGCCGGCTTTGCTGCTACCGCAGTAGATCCAGACCCTGAGGCCTCCGTGCCCGCGTCTTTGATAACGTTGGTATGTTCGGTAAAATGTAGGACAAACTGCAATCTGTCATACAGGCCGGGTTGATAAAAAGGGAGATCATCTGTAAGTTCAAACATCTTGCCGATGGGGATACAGAAGGTGTTGCCATAGGCAGCTTCGATCGCCTTCTCCTCATCGGTACCTGTTGGGCTACTGGCTTTTACCTGGATAGCGCGGATGTTCCCATCGTTAGGGTTTAGACCTTGAAGGATGTTGTTGTTTTCCCGCTCAAACTTAGGTAGCTAGAGATCCCGATAAACCGCGAGCGTACCGTAGTCGTTGATATTTTGCACTTCGTTACCGTTCAAGGTGATACGTAGGTCTCTCACCAACGACTTACCTATATTACTGACTATGTTGCGTTTTGTATTGGTACCCGTAAGCTCCAGGTCAAACAGTAGCTTGATGCTACCTGGAAAGATGACATCGTTTTGTCCCATATTCAGGATATCCACGTAGAGGTCTTCATTTTGATTGATTGTAGAGGGTACGTGACTTACCTTTAAACGCTGCCTTCTTCCTTTGATAGCCAGCGTCGTTTTCAATTCTGCATGAGGATTAAGTTTAGCTCCGAAGTTACTTATTTATTGGGGGATTTCTTTTAAATAAATGCCAACGAATCCAGCATATGAACACGATTTCACACCGGAGGAAGACCTTCCAGATGATAGACCTGAAGATCCTCCAGCGAGGCCTCCAGCAACGCCAACCCCAGGAGAACAACAGGGTGTTCCGGGAGGCACCACGACAAGGCAGAGAGAAAAGATACTAAAATCAAAGGTTGATAGCCTTTACGAACATCTTAGGGAGGAGCTGGGGCTGCCTAATGCGGAACATTACGATGAGTTTAGGTTGCAAGGGGATCAACTTATTGTCAAAGAAAAAGTGATTACAACTCTGAAAGGGGATAAAATTTTCAAAGAAAAAGTGATTACAAATCTTGATGGTAGATTAAAAACCGTTGCCCAGATAAAAACGTTGTTAGGTAGTACGCGTCTGCAAGCCATGGGATTTACCGACTATACTACACCCAACAAAGGCAGTAAAGTAAGGGCCCAGACACTCCTGCAAAAGTTCAATCACGTCGATGAGAATATCGAGGAGAAGGGTGATGATATTGAAATGATGGAATTTGTCGGGAAGATCCTAGATGAGACGGAAAGCCTTATCGAAGATACTTCGTTTGGTGGTGATGATAAAGGTATCACCGAACGTGAAAGAAGGGGGCTTAACCTTGAACTTCAGACAGTAAGAGGTAACTTGACAAACTTGAAAAGCAAGATGATTCTATACGGCAGCGAGATCAACAAGGCAGAAGCCAAGGTGCAACAACTCGAGGCACAGAAGGCCGGGGCAACCGAGGGACAAAGGGCTACCCTCGATAAGGAAATAGCAAAGGTTAAGGAAGAGATTGAAAATCTGCAGGATAAAAAAGAGGCCACGCGAGAAACGCACGGCCTATTATCGTCCAGCATCCATAGTCAGCTGAAGGCCATCAAGGAGACGCTGATGAAAATCGCCGGAGAAGATACATCTATATTTGAAAAGCTTAAAATCTTGTTCAAAGAGCAGGGTCTGACCATAGCGAGTATCGTCTCGGCTGTTGGTCTACTGATTTCCACCATCGTACTCGCAGTTACAGGGAGAAGCGCCGCGACATGTGCAGGAGGAAGTGCCGCAGGGAAGGGTTTTGTAGAAAAGCAGCTTGAAAGATTGGGAAAACTTTTGAAATACCTGGCAGGTAAGGCAGGTGCTGCCCTTCCTGGCCTTATTGGCATGGTTGTCTCATTCTTTTTGAGGGTAGCAGCAAAGATTGTCGAATACGCAGCCAAGCACCTGTATATGGCAATCGCTGCTGCCGTTGGGTTTATTGTTGTATATGTTGGAAAGAGGAAAGTCTAATGTGTTTCATCAACATATTAGACCTATTTAAGCCAGATGTAAGCGATGATGAGTCCTACCCCTGCCGTGATCAATGCGGCCTTGGTATCCTCATGTTGGTCCCCCTGTGGGGGTTCCCTGATAGCGCCGGCCTGCTCTGTATGCTTAGGGGGTGATTTGATAGCTGTCGCATGTTTGATAGCCTGCTCCGTATGCTTAGGTGGTGGTTTGATAGCTGCCGCATGTTTGATAGCCCGCTCCGTATGCTTAGGTGATGGATTGATAGCTGCCGCATGTTTGATAGTCCGATCCGTATGCTTAGGTGGTGGCTTGATAGCTGCCGCATGTTTGATAGCCCGCTCCGTAGGCTTCACACTATTCACGTCAACCTGGACCCCAACGTTTACGTTAGCAGGTGCAATTAAGATGTTGTTGTTGTACCCCTCAATTTTACCTATACATAGGTTCATATCTGAGGGTAACATGTACACGCTGGGCATAACGGCAAAATTAACCGGAGTTCGGGCATATTGGAGTACCTTCTGAAAAAGCGTTATATCTTGCCCTACATTCTCTTCTCGCCGCACTATACTTTCAAATTTTTGCATCAAGATTTTCCTGGCCGTATAGTTGTCCGCACCAGAACCGAGTAGGGATGCCTTGGCCCCCGCCTGCGACCCAAGCAACAAGGCCACGTAGACGCGAATACTTTCACTCAATTTTGTCAGACCTTCCGACGTCAGACCTTGGCTTGTTGGTATGATGAATTTTGCAAAGTCACCATCAACCTGAGGCCACCATGAACCGTTGGTGAGTGACGACATTACCGCCTTGAATTTGTACAGACTATTGGGATCTGCGCCATACTCGCGACACACTTGTGCGTATCCAGAGGTTGAGTAGGGATTTTTGTACTGAGAAAAACCGTCTTCATAAGGCATGGGTACCTTCATTCTTGCTAGAATGCGTCTCATGTGATAGTACACGTGAAATTTGAAGATCGAGTTGACAAGTGGTACGGAGCCTGTCATATGCTTGGCGGAGATACCCAAAGCCGTGGTTGCGCGGTGGGTTGCAAAGTTAGCCTGAATGTTCCAATAATCCAAGGCTTGTCCCCACATATCCTGGGCTTTGAACTGGTCTGGTACATACTCGAGTGCTGAGGGATACTTTTCAACAGCCTTGCTGCACATATCCTCAGCCTTGAACTGGTCTGGCACATCCTCTAACATATGGGCCTTCTCCCTCAACAGCCTTGTTGCAATGTCCTGGGTCTTGAACCGGTCTGACACATACTTTAGCTCGCGGGGCTCCTTTTCAACAGCCATGTTACACATGTCTCGCGTCTTGAACATGTCTGGGACGTACCAGAGCATAAGGGAATACTTTTCAACAGCTTTGTTGCACATGTCTTGTGTCTTGAATTGATCTGGTACATCCATGAGCGCCAGTGAATCATCCTCGACGGCTTTGTTGCACATGTCCTGCGTCTTGAGCCTGACCGGGGACGCATTCGAACATGTGAGGCATATCTTCAACCATCCAGTTGCACATGTCCCGCGTCTTGATATGATCTGGGGCATTCGTGAACCAACTCATCTTCTCTTTACGTACACGATTCAACCTTGAAGTGTGGACAGGACGTTGGTCACGTTGCGCATGCGTTGATTTTTTGTTGATTTTTTGCTGATTGTCAGCGGATTTTGTCGGCGGTCAGATTTTTGTCGGCTGTCAGATTTTTGTCGGCTGTCGAATTTTTGTCGGCTGTCGAATTTTTGTCGGCTGTCGGATTTTTGTCGGCTGTCGGATTTTTGTCGGCTGTCGGATTTTTGTCGGCTGTCGGATTTTTGTCGGCTGTCGGATTTTTGTCGGCTGTCGGATTTTTGTGATTGACCGCGAATTCACAAAAAGTGTGTTGGTCTGACGTCCCTACACTAGCTGATGCTCAGACAAAAAAAACCCAGACAAAACAACAGACAAAAAAAGTTTTGGTTTTGGTTTGGTTTTCTTAATAAAAAAGCCTGTGTTTAATTAATTATAGCTAACAGCACAAATCTAGAAAATTGCCAGTTCTAAATATAGACTAGACATCTAAGAATAGAAGAAATAAACTTTTTGTGACATGAAACAAAACCTAAGATATATAGCTAGGTAAATAAAATACTCTATACGTAAAATAAAGTTACATGTTATATTTTAATAATTCAGACTTTGCGAAAAATCAAAATGTTGAAGATCACATTAAGGAATATTGTCAAGAAGATACAAAATGGCTACGAAAAAAGTTCCAGATTTTTTCAACAAACTTTTCGCAGTTACGACATATCACTTTACCCATGTTATCATCTTCTTTGACTGTGACATGACAGCTATGGAATATTTTCTTTTCAAGGTTATGCTCCTTTCCAGTTTTGGAAAATATTTTTTTAGGCTGTTTGTGTCTGTTGTTTTGTTACACAGTCGACATAGGTTTCCTCTCCGATTGTAAACTTTTTTGCAGTAATTGGACCAGTATCGTTCATTTTAAAATAAAAAGTTTGAGTTGAGTGTCTTATAAAACAAACGTGTATGTATAAAATTTACAATATGTATTTATATAGCTATATATATATTTTACCTTGTATTTTTTTTGAGAGCTAGCTCTGCTCTAGCTATGTCTTGAAAAATATTTCTTCTTTACTTCACTGTACTAATTTTGTTGGAAGTTAGCTGTTAAATAACCTATATTGTGTTTTTACTACATTGCACGTGGTGCCAACGTCACACCAAACTGTAACACCACTTAAACATCGTGTGATGTTTAAGTGGTGTTATAGTGGTGTTAGAAACAAGTCTTTTTCACACCTTGCATAACCTGCACAAAAAGCTGCCCCAGCTGCACTGTGAAAAACGAAAACTTGCTTTAACACTCTCTAAATGTATAACTAAATACTTTTAAAGTTCCTTCGAACGTTAAGCTACACTAACAAAGCCAAATATTTTATTTTTTAGAAAAAGAAATCCAAAAATTAGCATAAACCTTCCTGTGTCTCTCTTGCACTGAAGCTTTACCGTCATATTGTTTTTCTGTTATTTTTTTTTACGCATGTTACGCGTGTTCAAAAGGGTTACCGATATTCCTTTGATCTTTCCGCGAGTTTTTGAGAACCAGGGGGTTGTTTAATCAAAATCTTTGTGATTGATTAAAATAAATTCCCAAAATTAATTTATTTCTTAAATAAAGTTAATTACTTCAATTTAATAACTTAACTAAGAAAAATAAATTAGGTGATTAAAATGAATGCGTTATTTTAATACGCCATTTTTAATAATAATTACCCCCGTGATATCAATCGCCGATTCCGCTCAGGAGCCACAGAAAACAAATAGGACAATTTTACTGACAGTTTAACTGGCTTTGTTTTGCCCGCTCGCACGTACTATACCAATCAAAACGCCTCATTCTTTAAAAAAAAACAATCCAAGACTTTCGCGGCCTGGACATGCCAACGAAGAAACATGATGGCCATTTTAGTTTTTAAAGTGATGGTGGTCAGTGTTGTTTGTAGGTCTTTTTCACCTTTTTGTCTCCTATAGGCTTTTTATTTTTGTAATATTTGTTTTTTGTATGTTCTAAAATGTTAAGATAAATATATTGTCACGTTTTTAGTCACGTACAGATCTTAAACGCACCAGTTTTAGGATTTTTGGCTAGGAACGAAGATTTTGAAGGCTAGCTAGCTAGAACCTTACTTATTACTAATCTGTATGGTATAACAGCTTTTTATCCTACCCAACATTTATTTTTATTTTGATACTGTAGCCATTTAGCTAGCTCCTATCTTTGGCTAAAAAGTGACAGTATAATTTTTATGCTAAATGCAGTTAGCTAGGTAGCTACATCTTTTATTATTTCCCTGAAAATGTTTTTTGCAAATAAAATGGCTGAGCAGTTGTTTTAGCTGGACGGGTAACGACAGGCTGTTCCCTCTGTTTTTATTTAAATCAAAGTTGCAATGATTTTCTGGAGTTTTTCTGGAAAAGGGTATTACGCCTGTTCAACTCTGTTTAACTGTACTAAGCGGTTAGCCCAGTGTTAAAAACAGACTGTTTTTTGTAAAAGGCTGTTACGCCTATGGGCATGTGCAACACAGTTTACCTGTACTAAGGTCAGCCCACTGTGACAATTAATTTTTAAACTTTCTCGGGAATCACGCCTGTACGGATGTGCAACACTGGTTCCATGGAGTAACCGCTCAACCCTGTGTCTGCGAGAAAGTTTTTTTCAAAAGGTCATTATCCCTATACGCTGTGCAACACGGTTTAACTGTACTAAGCGCTCAGCTCAGTGTCACGATTCATTTTTTAACTTTCACAAAAACTTATTCCGCAAAATAAAATAATATTGACTGATTGTTTTGCTATGATGGGGTAACAACGGTTTGTAAACTCTATTTTTATTTCAGCTATCGTTGCGGGAAAGTTATTTTTTGAAAAATATGTTACAGTCGCAACACTATAATGGTGTATGGTGCTTTACTTGATTTACAACATACTGTATACCTGTACTAAAACGCTCCACCTGATCGTGTCACACAGTTTACGGCTATTATTAAGCGTTCCACAGAGGGTTCAACGCCGGGTCACACCTTTAATTGTGGCTTAACCCGGCGTTTCGACGCCGGGTTTCCCGTCTAGTCTATATTATAATACCCGTGTGCGTCTTTCTGTCACGCAAAATGGCTACCGATATCCCTTTGATCTTTTCGCGATTTTTAAAAACCAGGGGGTTGTTTAATCGAAAATCTTATTATTGATTAAAATATATTCAGGAAATTAATTTATTACCTTAAATAATTTAATTATTTTAATTTACTAACCTTAATTAGAAAAATAAATTAAGTGATTAAAATGAATGCATTATTTAAATATACGCCATTTTTAATAATAATTACCCCCGTGATCTCAATCGCCAATTTCGCTCGGAAGCCACAGAAAACAAATAGGGCAGTTTTACTGACAGTTTTATTACTTTGTTTCGACCGCTTGCACGTAGTATACCAATCAAAACGCCTGATTTTTTGAAAAACCAATCCAAGATTTTCGTGGCCTAGCGATGCTAACAATGACGAAGGCCATTTTGGTTTTGAAAGTGGTCGTGGTCAGTGAAGGTTCTAGGTCTGTTTGACCTTTTTTTTCTTCTAAAACCTTTTTATTTTGTAATATTTGTTTTCTATATGTTTTTACATGTTAAGATAAATATATTGTCACGGTTTTTAGCCATGTACAAATCTTAAACGCACCATTTTTAGGATTTTTGGCTATGAACGTAGATTTTTAAGGATGATTCTACAGCCACCTAGCTAGCTACCCTTACTTAGTTATTACTATTCAGTTTGTATAACAGCTTTTTATCCTAGCCAATATTATTTATTTTTATGTTAAAGTTGTTAAAGAGCTAGCTCCTTTAGCTACCTCTAGATAACAAGTGAAAGTAGCCAAATGCACTGTATTTAACTGCAACACATTCCGTTATTCTTATGCTAAATAAAGGCAGTTAGGCAGCTACCACTTTTATTACTGTTATGAAAACTTACGCTGCAAAATAAAATTGCTCAGTATTTTAACTGAATAGGATAACGGCGGGCGGTTTACTGAATTTGTTTTAACCGAAGTCTCAATAAAGTTTTTTAAAAATTGTGATACGTCTATACTCATCTCTGCGACACTGTTTACCTGTACTAACCGCTCAGTCCAGTGTTAGCAAGGAGCTGTTTCATGTTTTTCTGTTTAACCAAAGTTGCGATAACGTATTTTTTTGGAAAAGACTATTAAACCTAGCTATATGGATGTGTCACATTGTTTACATGTACTAAGCACTCAGCTTGGAGTAACATTTCTTTTGAACTTTCACCGGGAACATTCTCCGAAAAATAAAAAAGGTTGGGCAGCTGTTTATGCTATGACGGGGTAACAACGAATTGCAATCTGTGTTTTTATTTCAGCTTAAAATGTGGAATGTTTAAAAAAATTATTACACCAGAAACACCATGAATTGTGCGCACTTTACTCAATTTACTACATACCATATACCTGTACTAAAGCGCTTTACCTGATTGTGTGGCACAGTTGACGGTTCTTATTAATCACTCATTCTGGTATTGAACGCGGGGTAACACAGTTACTTGTGGCTTAACCCAGCGTTTAAACGGAGTGTATCCTGTGTCATGATTAATTTGTTAACGTTTATTGCAACTTGTTCTGCAAAAACAAATAATATTGACTAAGTTTTTTTGCTATGACGGGGTAACAACGGGTTGTAAACTGGGCTAAAAGGGTATTAAGCATAAACACATGTGCAGTGTTAACGACGGGCTGTTTCCTGTGTTTCTGTTAAACCAAAATTGCGATAAAGTTGTGTGGCACAATTTACGGTTCATATTTATTTCGCCACAGGGTTTTTAAATGCTGGGTAACACTTTTACTTGTGGCTTACCTCGGCGTGCGACGCCGGGTCACCCGGCTATTTTCATAATTAACGGAAATTTGAGAAACCAATCAGATAGCAGAACAGACCAGCCTGGCCCAGGGTCATTTCTTCGCGCCGTCTCGGATATCAAAAAATCGAAAAATTGCCCTGGGAACGAGGTTGCGTTGACAGCCTGGCTAGCTCAGTCGGTAGAGCATGAGACTCTTAATCTCAGGGTCGTGGGTTCGAGCCCCACGTTGGGCGCTTTTGTGGGATACTTTATTTGGTAGTATTCATGTCGAGCTTACAGTGCTTGTTTTGTCAATGCGTGTTTCTTTTTAACTCCTGACTATAGGGGGACAACTGCAGTTGTTACTATTTTTTAATAACGAATTTCTTTGTTATACCTATCTTCCTTGGTCAGACGATCAGCCTTGGTGTCGTCCCATGGTTTAACTCTCTGAGGTAGCTGATCCTTTGGGGGTCATTATGTCAACGTTAACTATACGTCCGTCTTGTTATTGTAACCAAGAAACTTACCATATTTTGTACTTTGAGTTTCCAAATTATTGACGTTCTAGAAAAAAACATGATGACCCTGACGTGAATTGAACACGCAACCTTCTGATCTGGAGTCAGACGCGCTACCATTGCGCCACAGAGTCCCTGTTGCAGCTTTTCTTTCACTTGTGGCATAAAAAAAAAAAGAAGGAAAAGTTGTTTCCGCCCGGGCTCGAACCGGGGACCTTGCGCGTGTTAGGCGCACGTGATAACCACTACACTACGGAAACATGTTAGCCTTGTGGGTGGTGATTTTGCGTGCCGTCATTGAGGCTCAGATACACTAACATGTTGGACATGTTTAACTTTTTATAGTATCTGAGCCTTAAACCTTTGCCTTCTTTTACCCTGAACCAAAAATATTGCCCTTTTTGAATTAATAGTTTTAGAAATTTTGTTTACTACGGAACCAAAAAATTTGTTTGCTTTAGAAAGGCATCCTGCTTTGGAGAGGTTGGGAGGAAAAAGGTTCTAAATTTAGTTACGTGTTGTGAAAATAGAAAAGAAGTAATGAATATAATTTTAACATTCAGTTTAATTACCAAACTTTAAAAAAGTCAGTATTTATATTGCTTCGGAATTTTTCAAGTACTTGTCGATCTTTATGCGTAAAGACAGTAAGATATGTTATAAACCATTTATATTACAAACAAAAAGTCAACAAACATTTGATAATTTGTAATTTGATTAATCATGTTATTGCCTCGGTATTGCAGAATCCCAATGCATAAAGGCTGAAATTTAGCTTTGTCGTATTCTTGATAAACTTCAAACAATGAAAAACAATAGGACGATTCATCAATTAATTTAGCACTTTTAGCAGGTTTTATGAAACCCAAAAATATAAAGGTAAAACAGTTACGTTGTAGCAGTGCCATAACCGCAATTTTAATATTGGGGGGGGGGGGGGGGGCTATATAGAAAAATGACATATATGAATTTCGCTTTATATAGTGGCTCCCGAGGCGGCCCCATGGTGGGCGCTGACTGGGAAATTTTTAAAATTTACATCTCTAGATTGGCGGAAAATTCCCTTCCAGACGTCAACGATCTCATGGTTCAATATTAAAAAACACGATGAATATTTCGATATTTTTGTAATTTAGAAAAGCTGCATTGTATTGGCATCAAAATTTAGATAAAAATTTCCATCAGAAGCCAAAACAAAGAAAGAGATACATACTTACATTACACGACTACAATAATATAAAAAATGATAAGAACACTAGAAATTTAAAGGGTGTTGGCACTTTTTAGAAAATTTACATCGCATTTGGACTTTTTAAAATGTGCTGCCACCCCCTTAAAAGATTCAGTGGTTTTGACCATGAGTAGAACATCTGTTTTATGTTTTTCATTTCTCTCTGTCTCTCTGGCTCTCTCTCTCTGTCTCTCTTCTTTCTTCCTTTCTTTTCTTTCTTTCTCTCTTTCTTTTTAAAAGTAGGAACGTTATTGGGGGGGGGGGGGGGGGGGCTATCCCCCCCCTGGCGGTTACGGCACTGTGTAGGTCATAGTTGTTTTTTCTCTTGTTAATACATTATAAACCGTCTATCTATGCTGATACAATATAAACTGTTTTGTCTATCTATACCGAGAAATATTACACGAGGTCGAAAGTATTGACCGAGGGTAAAAAAAATTCTCGCAAGAGATAGATAAAACAGTTTATATTGTATTTATTAACTGATAACTATTCTGTTTGGTTTTGTAGAAATCAGGATTATTTTCTAAAGATTTACTTGTGACAACGTTGTAAAAACCAGGATTTATTAAAAAAAAGAAAACGTTCGATTTGAAATTCATTGCTTCAATATTTTAAACTAGTCGATAAGGCCCGTGGAAAAATCCACTTAGGCAAAAGGCCATTGAAAAAATAGGTTTATTTAGATGTTTTGCTGACGTTAGCATTGCATATACAAAAAAAAATGTTCTTAAAATCTTACACCAAATATCAAATGTCAAATCGCATTAAATCCTCCAGACAAATCTTACACAAAATGAAAAAGGACAGCATGCAAGGTGCAAAATCTAGTTGATAAAAAGTTATATACAACAATGACACTCACAACATCAACACTCACAACACCCACAAAACTGACAGTAAGAACACCGACAGTCACAACACGGATAATAACAATGTTAGAAATAACGCATCTCAAATATGTACATCTTATAAGTGATTATGTTGAAAACCCTCAGTATTTTATTCTGAAATGTCAAAAAGGAGGCCTGCAAGAGTTAGCACAAATCAACAAAAATAAGTTCTTTACACATTTTAAATATTGTCTTTCCCTTAAAAGCTTATACAAAAATATGAAAAAGCCATAGTTTGGAAAACATCAAATTTAAATCCAGAAAAATCAGTCACTTCGGTTGCATACCATCCTCTACAGCAAAAATTTACACAAAATGTAAAAATCAACCAGTTAAGAACACAAAAATTTTCTTTTTTAGTATGATGATCCATACTGCCCTTTACCAACAATTTTAAACCTAAATGTCAAAAAATCAATAAGCAAAGAATAAACTTGAATCAACAAACATTGTATATATACGGTTCTTAAACAAAGGTTTACACAAATTGTAAAACAGATCGGTTTTTGAGAAACACATCTAAATCAACAAAAATAAGTTCATTCAGCATGTCGTATATTGCCATTACCCATTAATCTTCCACAAAAAGGTTATGAAACACATCAAAATTTAAAAAAATCAGTGATTTCAGTACATACAATCCACGCGTTTAGATTACAAAATATAAAAAACAAAAACAGTTTCAGTCAGAACATTAAGTAATTTTTTTATCATCAGCAAACATTTATCCCAAAATTTTGTAAAATTCTCAAGAAAAACAAAAACGTGAAACCATGGAATTTTCTTCCAGCAAAAATGACATCACATACAGTTAGTTCTCCCCAACAATAGTTTATATTAAGAAATATAAAGACATTTCTTTCAGTATATATTGCATGTGGTTTATTTCCACAAAAATTTCCACAAAATTTAAAAAAACAGCATTTTGCAACACAAACAAAACTGACTTAATCATACCATCCTCTCATAATTTTTTTTAACCCAAAGTCATCATAAACCCACGTAAATTTCCAATCGAATGTAAAAAAACCCTGTAAAAAAACCTGGCGTATTACATGTAGGCTGACAAAAGTTTAACGGGATGTCAGAAACAAAACAATAAAAATAACTTAACACACACACTTTAAATTCTATAAAATTCGTTCCACTTGTCATATTGTGGTCCCCTTTGTAAAGTTCACAGGTAATGTGAAAAAATTATACTCTATGGGCATAACAATGAGTCACACCATCCTAAAAATTCAAGAAAGATTTTGTAGCTAGCTTGTTACATCATAATTCGTGTTCAAAAAAGAAGAGATAGGTTAGAGCTAGCTAAGAAGCTTGGGATGGGAGCCTTAAAGCTAACATTCATTAGCTATCAGATAACAGTAGCTAAGACACCCAGTTAAATATACTTAAACTGGGGAGACTTAACTGGGTCTATAGCTAGCTATTCATGCTTAGTAAAAGACATTATAAAGAGAAACAATAGTAATGTAAAACAAACCAAAGTTTTCTGTTTGTCCAGAAAATTAGTTTGTTAGCCAGCTAACAGCTTTATCTAGCATTTTGAATTTTAGTACAAATACATTCGTTACGCACCAGGGGACACATTAATTATGCAAAAAAATTGTAAACAAATATGGCTAGCTTTTTTATTTTTAAAAAAACGCGGTAAAAACTTTAAGAATTTGGAGCTTTAATGGATTTTTTTTGAGAATGCGATTCTACTTCACAATTTTAAGTGTACTACATAAAAAAAGTAACACGCAGCTTCAGCGACATAAAAACGGAACGTCTAAATATATCAAAGTTCTTACTTTTTCTGAATTCCAATCCACTTGAAACTCTAGCATGCATTTTCTACTTCTAACTTTACTTTACTACTAACTAGCTCCACTCTTCACTTCGGAAGTAACTTCTTGTGGCTTTCAACTTTATTTTTCTACTTCTACTTATTTACTTAGAGTTTTCTTTCTCTGAATCCCTTTTTGCACTTTTTTCAAGACGAAGGGACCTTTCTTTTGTGTTTTTTTCGGTGTCGAGGGGACACCATTTTTGAAAAGTTAGCCGTTAAATTTATTTCAGCAAATCAAATTGAGTCGTTTTCATCACGTGACGTAAACAAAGTAAACCCGCTAACAAAATAGACATATTTTTTTCGGCAACATCAAAGGCAAATGAAGAGATCCACTTTGCCTGTCACAGACACACAGACACACTTAGCGTATTATTATAGAGACTAGTCGATAAGGCCCGTGGAGAAATCCACTTAGGGCAGAAGGACAATAAAAAAATAGGTTGTTTTAGATTTTTTGCTGACGTCAGCAGTGCAGATACAAAAAAAATTTGGCGAAGCTTAGTTTATCCGTTGCCTGTAATGTGTAGAAGTTAAAACGCTGATCAAAATAATGTAAAGGATCATATGTTTTCGACAAACGCCTAAGGATATATCAGAGATTAAAAATTTTGCTGACGTCAGCAAAGTCCCTGATAAAAGTACAAAAAATTTTTCTTTCGAAATTTGTATACCCGTTGCCTTCATCTTATAGATCTTGAAACGCTGATTAAGAAAATGTATAGCATCATGTACTTTTGACAAACGGTTACGAAATATTGTGGTTTAAAGGTTTTTTGATGACGTCATAAACCCGTGCATTCTGAAACGGATTTAGGGACCCAGGTTTGGAAAACTTACCCAAATTGGTCCCAGGTGGTCCCTAGTTACCCACGCGGTGAAAAAACATTGACGTCACCACCTCGTTTCCAAGTTATTTGGCCTCAAAATTTTAAGTGCATTGTAATGGCTTCATCAATTTAATATAGGATATTGTCGTTAAAGTAGTGTTATTGACGTCGCGCCGTAACGTCAGAAAATTTAACATATTAGACATGCATTTTTCGGCTACATCAAAAGGAAAATGAACTCATCCACATTGCCTGTTACGGACAGACACAGTCTCTGCATTATTATAGAGACTAGTAGATTAGGCCCGTGGAAAAATCCACTTAGGCAGAAAAACAATTGAAAAGTTCTGTCATTTGAATTTTGATGACATCAGCAAATGTTTCAGTATATTGAATACTGCCTTTTACCAAAAAAAATAATCTGAAAATGCATAAAAAGAAAGTAATTCATAATTTAACAAAAACGTTCTTAAAATCTAACACAAAATATCAAATGTCAAATCGCATGAAATCCTCCCAACAAAACTTCAGACAAAATATAAAAAAAAAAACGTCGTGCAAGGTGAAAAATCTAGTTGGTAGAAAGTGGCAACATTGACAGTTACAACCCAGACAGTTACGACAACAATAATAATAATGTCAGAAATAACACATCTCAAATATGTATACATCTTATTATGTGATTATGTTGAAAATATTTTAATCCGAAGTGTCGAAAAGAAAGGCTGCAACAGTAAGCACAGATCTATGAAAATAAGTTGTTTACGCATTTTAAACATTGTCTTTTCCCTAAATGCTTATACTACAACAATACAACCTTAACAATATCAAAAAGCCAAACTTAAACAAACACAAAACACTTAAAAACAAAATGTTAAACTTTGAAAAATCATTTATTCGGTTGCATACCATCCTCTCCCGCAAAAATATGCACAAAATGTAAAAATTAATTGGTTAAAAAAAAAAACTTTTTGTCTAATGATCCATACTGACTTTACCAAACATTTTAAACTGAAATGTCGAAAAAGCAATGAGCAAGGAGTAAATTTCAAATCAACAAAAATTATTATTTTGAAAACATTGAAAAGTTTACAATAAATGTAGAACACAAAGGTTTCTGAGGAGCAAATCAAAATATGAACAAAAATCAGTTCAATTGGCATGTTCTATATTGTCTTTACCCATAAAATCTTCCACAAAAAGGATATGAAACCCATCAAATTCAACTCAAAAAAGCAGTCATTTCAGTGCATACAAAAATACAACTTGGAAAGTGTAGAATATCAAATTATTTTTTTAGTATATATACTTGCATACGGTCCTCCCTCACAACAGTTAAACAGTTTCAGTCTGAACATTCAGTAATTTTTTATCATCACCAAATATTTATTCCTGCAATATTTTGTGAAGTTCTTAATAAAAACAAAAACGTGAAACCGTGGACTTTTCTTCCAGCAAAACTGACATTACTTACAGTTAGTTTAAAGTTTAAAAAAAGTTTATAACACAAAATATAAAGAAAATCAACTTACACAACAGCTCACAGTCTAATTGTACAAAAATTTGTTCTTTCAGTATTTTGCATGTGCTCTTTTTCCACAAAAGTTTACACAGAATTTAAAAAACAGCAGTTTGCAACACAAACAATATAAACGGCAACCATACTATTCTCTGCTGAGAAATTTTAACCACAAATGTCAAAAACCCAGGTTAATTTCACCAATTTTTTTTAAAAAAACTGCGATTTGGAACACATCAAATTTAAATAGAGAAGGATCAATCATTTCGTTATGTTGTACAGAGTCCTCACCAGTAAGAATTTATACAAAATATAGAAAACGCAGCTTGCAATGTGTAAAATCTAATTCTTCTGTGTATGGTCCACAAAATAACATAAATATATAAAAAAAAGTTTCAGTTATAACATCTAAAACAACAAAAATCAGTTCTATCAGTATATGTCACATGTCTTACACAAAATGTCCACCTTAAAGTTTCACAAGGCACAGCCTGTAAATTAAAAACAACTAAGATCAGGTATTTTGGTCTATTTCATACCATCCTGTCCCAAAGAATTTATATAAAATGTGAAAATTTAGTGGTAAAACAGAAATTTGCAAAATTCCAATTTTTTTATATGCATATTGTATATGCCTTCTGCAACAATAAGTTAATCCAAAATGTCAAAAAGAAGAAAAAAATAGCTTACAAAGAGTATAAAACCAAAATCAACAAAGTAGCTAACTCTTTTGGTGTATATATATATTGAATATGGCCATATGCACAAAAGTTTACACTAAATGTAAAAAACGGTTGTGTTTAGTAATTCTACGTCAACAAACGTCAGTTCTTTTAGCATGCTGATTTATGTCTTTGCCCACAAACTCTTACATGAATATGTCAAAACCATAAATTGGAAGAAATTAAATTTACATTTTAAAAATAAGTATTTCTGTACTTTATTTTTAGAAATCTTTGCAGGAAAAGAACTTCTCAAGTCAAAAAAAGAATCAGGAAAATGTTTAAAATTTTCAGGGTTAATAACGTTTGATGGATTTTGTGGGAATTTTACATTTTGTATACATAATGTCAGTTGAATTTCTCGTTTTAATATAAAAACTGGAATGGCTTGCAAGATGTAAAGTAAAATTCTACAAAATTAATTCTTTCGGTATATTGCATGATCCTAACACATAACATTTCAAAAAACACACAACAGTTTGTATATATTATATACATTATGTATATATATAAATGAAAAGTTACCCTAGCCTTTCATGTACATTTTTTACATTTAGAGTAAAAAATGTGAATCCTTCCGCTGCCTTTCCCAAAAAAATAAAAAAATAAAATAAATAATCAACAACCCATGTAAATACTGCAACAAAATCAAAAAATGTGAAAAAGCTACGTAAAGTTTCCCCATAATGTCAAAAACCTCTGTCAAATAAGAATTATATAAAAGAAAAACACAAGTTTTTTCGGTGTTGTACTCCCTCAAAAAAGTTGAAACCTTTCAAATTGTCATAAACAAAAACATTTTAGGCAGAACATCTAGAACAACAAAAATCACTACACTTAAGGTACCAGAATTACTACATGTTAAATAAAAATCGTTTCGTCATATTGCATGTAACCAATGTATATAAGTTTAGTTACACAAAATGTGAAAAATACATTATTTGCATACACAAAATGTGAAAAATACATTATTTGCTTAAAAACAGTCCTTAAACTCTTCTTAAATATTATGTAATACCTTTTTAAAAGTTGTTGTGGCTTGTTAATTTAAGCTTAAAATGTCAAGTGAAATAAGTTACAATCACATTCTTAGCAAAGACCACTAAGATAACACTACGGTAGCTAGCTTACATGTAAAAAGCAGCATAAATTTGAAGCTAACATAAGCTAGCTACAGCAGCTAATAGCTGGTCAGTTGAATATAAACTGGAGACTTAGCTAGGTATAAAGAACATGGCTACATATTTATAAATTCTGAGGTAGCTAGCTATTAGGTTGTTGTTGGTGTGTGGTTGGCTTTATGATGCTAGCTAACAAACATGTCTCGCATCAATAATATCATCAAAACTAAAAAAAAACATAAACAAACCTTTGAAACCTTGCTATACTTCATTTACATACCATGCCCTTTTTCAAATGTTTTTGTAGATTTATTTTGAAGGCAAGAGAAGACAAATGCTTAAAAAGGACAGCCATCTTTTTTCAAACACAATTTCCGTTACTTTGTGCTAGAACTTCATTTAACAAACCACACAAAACTCGCGGCTTTTCTCGACAAAGAAGACATATTTTTTTCGGTAACATCAAAGATTTTTTTCGGCAACATCAAAGGAAAATGAAGACATCCACTTAGCCTGTCACAGACAGACAGACACACTTAGCGTATTATTATATTAGACTAGTCGATAAGGCCCGTGGAAAAATCCACTTAGGCAAAAACCCAATGAAAAAATAGGTTGCTTTAGATGTTTTGCTGACGTCAGCAGTGCATATACAAAAAAAAATGTTCTTAAAATCTTACACCATATATCAAATGTCAAAGCGCATTAAATCCTCCACACAAATCTTACACAAAATAAAAAAGAACAGCATGCAAGGTGCAAAATCTAGTTGATAAAAAGTTACAACAACGACACTCACAACAACGACACTCACAACATCAACACTCACAACACCCACCAAACCGACAGTAAGAACACCGACAGTTACAACACCGACAGTCACAACACGGATAATAACAATGTTAGAAATAACGCATCTCAAATATGTACATCTTATAAGTGATTATGTTGAAAACCCTCAGTATTTTATTCTTTCCCTTAAAAGCTTATACAAAAATATGAAAAAGCCATAGTTTGGAAAACATCAAATTTAAATCTAGAAAAATCAGTCACTTCGGTTGCATACCATCCTCTCCCGCAAAGTTACACAAAATGTAAAAATGAACCAGTTAAGAACACAAAAATTTTCTTTTTTAGTATGATGATCCATACTGCCCTTTACCAACAATTTTAAACCTAAATGTCAAAAAATCAAAAAGCAAAGAATAAACTTGAATTAAAAAAGATCATTATTTTGGAAACATTGTATACGGTTCGTAAACAAAAGTTTACACAAAATGTAAAACAGATTGGTTTTTGAGAAACACATCTAAATCAACAAAAATAATTTCATTCAGCATGTCGTATATTGCCATTACCCATCAATCTTCCACAAAAAGGTTATGAAACACATCAAAATTTAGAAAAATCAGTCATTTCTTGAATTAAAAAGGATCATTATTTTAGAAACATTGTATATATACGGTTCGTAAACAAAAGTTTACACAAAATGTAAAACAGATCGGTTTTTGAGAAACACATCTAAATCAACAAAAATAAGTTCATTCAGCATGTCGTATATTGCCATTACCCATTATTCTTCCACAAAAAGGTTATGAAAGACATCAAAATTTAAAAAAATCAATGATTTCAGTGCATACAGTCCACGCGTTTAGATTACAAAATATAAAAAACAAAAACAGTTTCAGTTAGAACATTAAGTAATTTTTTTATCATCAGCAAACATTTATCCCTATAAAATTTTGTAAATTTCTCAAGAAAAACAAAAACGTGTAACCATGGAATTTTCTTCCAGCAAAAATTACATCACATACAGTTAGTTCTCCCAAACAATAATTTATAATACGTAATATAAAGACAAAGTTGTTTATATAGTCTGAAGATGTACTTAGTGTACGAAAAGCTTAACAAATAAATACTTTTTAACTTTCAAACTCGTTTTATTTTTTTCTTAATTAGTAAACTATGGCTGTTATTTTTACCGATAAGACATCAGCTTTACAATAGCTTACAGTGAAGTCTGATTCTACAAAGATTTGTTCTTTCAGTATATATATTGCATGTGGTCTATTTCCACAAAAGTTTACACAAAATTTCAAAAAAACAGCATTTTGCAACACGAACAATATAAACTGACAACCATACCATCCTCTCATAAATTTTTTTAACCCAAAGTCATAAACCCACGTATATATAAATTTCCAATCAAATGTCAAAAACCCCTGTAAAAAACCTGGCATTTTACATGTAGGCTAACAAAAGTTTAACAGGGTGAGGAAACAAAACAATAAAATATAACTTAACACACACACTTTAAATTCTATAAAATTCGTTCCACTTGTCATATTGTGGTCCCCTTGTAAAGTTTACAGGAAATGTGAAAAGATTATTCTCTATGGGCATAAAAATGTGTCACAGTATCCTAAAAGTCCAAGAAAGATTTTGTAGCTAACTTGTTACATCATAATTCGTGTTCAAAAAAGAAGAGAAGTTTGACTACTAAGGTAGCTATAAATACCTAAAAAAAGAGGAATAACAACAAAACTCATAGATTAGAGCTAGCTATGGGATGGAGCCTTGAAGCTAACATTAGCTAGCTATAGCTAACAAAACAGTATAGCTATACCTTAAGACACCCAGTTAAATATACTTAAGCTAGGGAGACTTAGCTACGTCTATAGCTAGCTATTTATGCTTAGTACAACACATATAAAGGACAACAACAGCAATGTAAAAATTATGACATTTGCAGTCGAACCAAAACTTTCCATTTCGTTGGCACATTTGTTTGGTAGCCAGCTAACAGCTTTATGCAGCATTTTGAATTTTAGGACATTAATTATGCAAACAATTGTAAACAAATGCTGGCTTTTTTATAAAAAACGCGGTAAAATATAAAACTTAAAGAATTTGAAGCTTTTAAGTGACTTTTTCCTGGCAAATGCGAGTCTGCCTGACACGTAACTCTAGCGACATAAAAACATAACGTCTAAAAATATCAAAGTTCTTACTATATGTGAATCCAAATCGACTTTAAACCCAAGCTTTTATTTTCTACTTCTAACTTTTCTTTACTACTTCTAGCTGCACTTTTCACTTTCGAAGCAACTTCTCGTGGCTTCTAACTTTACTTTTGTACTTCTACTTCTCCACTTTGACTTTTCTTGCTTTTAATATCTGCACTTTTTTGTGACTAAGGGATCGTCGAAAATAAGACATTTTTTAACCGCTTCTTCAGTTCGCCTTTTGTGTCGAGAACTTTGTCGAGAAATTTTTATGTTTGTTTGTTTTTACGCTAACGGAACTTTTTATTCGAATGCCGTCCCGTTCGAAAGTACGTATTTGAACGAATCATACTGCTTATTTTCTATCACGTGGTTTCTAACGGTTGCGAGACAAATGTAAACAAAACAAAAAAACTCGAAAAACTCGCGCATTCGGGTGGTAAAAAATATCGTGTTTGCAAAAGTGACAGACAGACACACGGAACTGGCTTATTATTATAAGAGATACATGTACAAAGAGAAAACAAAATATTCGAATAACCATAAACAGAATTTTTTAAACAGTTTTTAAACCGAAGTTTATCACAGTTTATCACACGCTTGTTGCGCATTGTGCTGATGAATGCTTATGTCGTGTCGACGATATAACGAATGATTTATTAAACAAAAACAAAACAAAAACATAATGTACACCGGCGGCCTTTCGGTATAAAAACAGAGCCAACAAGTGTTGTATATTATCTCCTATATTAATAATATAAGGCTATTGTTCTTTAGAATAAAAAAATAAATTTATGTTATTATGGAACATGGATTTAAAATTATCAAGTGCAAAGGACGTTTTTTGCCACGGTTCTCTTACATTTTTCTTGAAGTCGTGCAATGTGATTTTAAAATGTCGATGTTTTTGTGACCATTTAATTAAAAAACATGATTTAGATGGATGTCGTTGTTAGGAAGAGTTGAAATGACTGTAGCTGAGCGATTCGAGATTTTGGATTTACTTACTTAATTTTTGTGTCTGTATGTATGTAGTCATGTTTTAACGATTCTCCAGCAATGTTATTTTTTTTTTTACATTTATAGCAACCTCTATGGCTGCTATGGGGTTTAAAGTCATACCGTGCTGTGCATAAAGCCCGTCGTTAAGGCTTTTTTAGCCAATTAGCGCTGCGTATTTTAGTTTTTCAATTTTATTTTTTATTAAACGAATATTTTTACAGGATAGCTCCTCAATCGTATGAATACACTTTTGTCCTAGAAGTCCTTCATTAAATAATTAAAAATAGCCAATAGTTTATAATACATTGTATAAAACTCATCACCTACTAAAAAAGCTTAGTAAAAAACAATCTGTTATTACCATAACCTCAACTGCATCATTAAAAGTCTATATGCACTCCTGGTGAATTAATTCATCGTTAAGAACTAATAATATAACGAAGTCCATTAGAAGGGCAAACGGTTGACCTTAGTTGAGCTTGACTGTGAAATAACATAAAATTTTTTTACGTATGAGATTTTATTATACCTTATGTCACAATGGAAATGTTCTTGTTTAATACGTTATTAAAGTTCGGTATGAAGTTTTAAGTGCTTCGCGTGACATCCATATTTGTACACTTTTTGAGTGAGATTATACATACCAAAATAGCAAAAAAACTTTAAAATTATTTTCATTATTGCCGCTACTAATCTAAAAGAAAATATGCGAAAGTCTACAGAGAGTTTAAGCTCTGTAATAAAAAGATAGTTTTCTGCTAACCTAAAGGCTCTTTTCTTTTATGTATTAAAAAAGTACTTCTTTCAATGTATCTCCCAATGTTTTTGGACGCGTTTCGGACAAACATCACAAAACAGCATTTCAACTTATTTCATGTTATCAGTAAGTCGAAACTAGGCTTGTTGGATATACATATATAAAAGCTTCTTTTAAAAAATGTGTTAATATGTTTCTTTCATTGTGTCATTGTCTCTAGATGGAATCGTGTTCTTTTCACTGACCATCAAAATATTAAGAGGTGTAGACTTCATGATGACGTCATCACAATTTCCGTTCTGAAACAGATGGATTAGCCTAACTTTGACAAATTGATCAAATTCCGGTTGCAGGCGATGTCCAGTTACCCATGCAGGGGTTGAAGTCACTTATTTCCACCTGTTTCCAAGATAGCAAAATTCTTTAAAACCATGTTTTGTATATATATACTCGTTTATACCACAGTAAAACCTGTTTTAATGAAACCAGTTTTAATAAATTTAGTTTTAATAAAAGAAAAAAAATAATGACGGTTAATCTTTTTGGGTAACTGTAGAACAGCTGATAGCTTAAAAATTAGTAAGCGCAGTGCAAAACATAACGAAGAAACCTAAAGATTAGATACGCTAAATAAAGATCATTGTGAACATTTGATTTGTCTCATAGCAGTGATGAAATGAACACTTTCTAGTGTGGAATCAATTAACAGTAACAATTAATTAACTAGATTTATAACAGCCAAAATGGAGTTGGTAAAAGTTCAGAGGGTGTAATTTATATCCTGTTTAAACGAAGGTTGGGAATATTAGTGCAAGTATATTTTCCCGAAACTACTTTAATTGCAAGGGATGATTTGATGAACACCAAACTTAAGTGAAGATTTGGAATCAGAAACGATAAAAACTAAAACATATATGAATGAATATCAACATATCAATTGATAATGAAAAACGAATAAAACCATGCTTCTGTGGATTCAGGATTTACAAATAAATGGTAATCTTGGTAACAACGTAATTAATTAATTGTGTTATGTAACTCATCATTAAATTGTGGCCTGTTTAATATAATATATATTATATAGCGTGATCAATATCATGTGAATATTAACTGGTGAATTCCATTTTATCAGCAATAACTCGATTAGAGTAAATAAATAAATAAATTTATGACTTACGTTTGGGACAAGAAAAGTTAGCGGGAAATATTATAGACTAGTTGTTCAATTTCAAATGACGACTGCTAGCGCTATCTAATTAAACGATATACATAGCCTTTCTTTTAAGCCAGGTCCTTCCTAGAGGTATTATTAATTGGGACCTTGACGTTTGCTATATAAATTTTCGCCACAAAAGAACTTGTTATAATAGTTTGACCTTATCGCGGGAATTTTAGCGACGAAAGTGTGTATTATAGGAAAATGTGCGCTGTTAATTGTCTTTGCGTCACAACAGCTAAATAAATTAACAATAACCGAAGTTTTAACTGCGACTTTGTCTAGTTTTTCTGATATTTCTTTACTAGCAAAAAACAATAGGAAAATGGCTTAATTAACAACCGCTCTAAAACCACAATAACAACTTACCTGGAACTTTTCTCACATGTTTAATATTGGCAGTCGGTTTAAGATATTTATAACAGCATCGTTGTATTAGCTTATTGCGAAACCTTGTGTTATTTTTGGTCTTAAATTTAACCAAACACATTTTCTCCGCCTACACCTACTCATATATTTTTACTATAAAAGATAGCGAATGTTCAAATTAAAACATTACTTGTTCACTGCAGGACAGACACAGAACAAACGAAAGGTAATGATACTCCCCTCTTTTCACAACTTATTTTTATTTGTTTATCTTTATCATTCAAAGTAATTCTTTGTTAACAGAGCTATATAACATGTACATGACACTTTTCTTATCATATAGACATGAAGCTGCATTTCTTGATTGCGTTTGTTGGTATCAGTGCCTTAGCACTTGCTGAAGAACAATTTGAAGATGAATTTGATATAGAAGATCCCAGTTTCGGTTACACCGGCGTTGGTTATCAAGGAGGACATGTTGGAAGCGGGCATCTTGGAGGTGGCCATCTTGGAGGTAGCCATCTTGGAGGTAGCCATCTTGGAGGTAGCCATCTTGGAGGTAGCCATCTTGGAGGTAGCCATCTTGGAGGTAGCCATCTTGGAGGTAGCCATCTTGGAGGAGGTCATCTTAAACATAACTGTAAGTAATTTTGATATAAAAAAGGAAAATAAAAATACTTCTGCAAAGATAAAAAAAAATAAAAAAATAGCAAAAATATTTGTCAAATACACAATGTAGCTTTTAAAAGAAATCTAATACTTTGAAAATTGTTCATACAATCTATTACTGCTTAAATAAATCTAATTATCCCATTTCAGGTGGAGGATATGGATACAATGTCAATACACATCTTTGCCATAGCGGAAAACTTTACATAAAAAAACATTACCGAACCTGTGGTACCGCCATCTATGACATCCGAACTCATTTTTGCTTTAAAGGAACCGTCTATGCTCGAAGCGTGTACAGAGTATGTGGAAACCGAAACGTCTGTAACCGAAAAAGTCAATTCTGTTTCAGAGGAACCTGTTACCTTAGAGGAGTTTACAGCATCTGTGGCAATAACGTCTGCAACCAAAAAAGTCAATTCTGTTTCAGAGGAACCTGTTACCTTAGAGGAGTTTACAGCATCTGTGGCAATAACGTCTGCAACCAAAAAAGTCAATTCTGTTTTAAAGGAGCCTGCTACCTCCGACAAGTCTACGGCGTCTGTGATAATCGAAACGTCTGCAACCGAAGATCTCAATTCTGCCTCAAAGGACAATGCTACCTCAGAAAAGTCTACTTTGTCTGTAAATGGAATGTTTGCAAAAGAAAAACAGAATTCTGTTTCGGAGGCAGATGCTACAACAGAAGAGCATACCAACTCTGTGGAAACAATGTTTGCAACAAAGGAACCCAATTTTGCCTCAAAGGACAATGCTACCTGCGACGAGTGTATTTTGTATGTAAATGGAATGTATGCAAACGTGGTCAAGAATTCTGTTCTGGAGGAACATGCTACAACAGAAGAGCATACCAAGCCTGTGGAAACAATGTCTGCAACCGAGGCACCGAAATTTGCTGGAATGGACGATGTTATAACAAATCAGCATGGGGACTATGTGGTGGACGTATCTACCGAAGAAAGTTGTACATCTGTCATGCTGGACGTTTGTACAAGCGAGATTACTATGGTTACTGTGGATCTTCGATCTATCGCACAAGTGATTACAGATGCCACAATGGAAAATTGTATGGCAACAAAGCTTACAAGATAGCTCATTAAGGATAAAAAAACATAAATCAGACATTTAATATAGTTACGGTGAAAGAATAGAATTTTATGGGAAATCATTGTAAAACAAAACAATACTAATTTTGATGAACATTACAATTGTTTTTTTTCTCGAGTATTAATTAACATACCCAATGTTATCTATTAAATCTATATTATAAGACCCGACTTTCTTTTTTGTGTACAAAATGTCCGTGGATTCCACGGACTCACAACTAGTCCATAATACTAATCGTATTTTGTCTGTTCAAAATAGTTACACATTGCTTTACTTAAAACCATCGCAGAGTAAAACATTACTTAATGCTAAGGATGAACGAAATATCTCGCGGGTCTTACACGAATTTACAACTTGTTTAATTATAATTTTCTGATTGTTAAATATGTACTCCATTAGTTAAAAAGGTAAATTAAAAACAACAAATGTTAAAAAAATTAAGCAAAAAAATTTCGATATAAGTAATCACAAGTGTAATAGAGTGCTAAAAACACTGCACTGAGGATTCCGTCTAGTAGATTTAGCTTTTACATGTCATATATACACTGTTGGTGTTGGAAAACTTTAACACACTTTTTTCCTTTTGGTGCGATTGCTTGGGTTGTAATCATGCAATATGAGAAAGTTTATGAGAAATACAGTGGACTCTTCCACGCGCATTCAGCTAATTTAATATGATTTCCGGTTTTTACACAATCCACATAAAAGGGGCAAAAAGTCGCTAGAAATCCGGTTTTTTTCGATTATTGGGTGAAAGTTAAAAAAATTAGGAAATTAGTTACTCCTCCAAACTTTCCAGAATGATTTCCCTTGATGAAATAAAGTTGTGTTGTGAGTTTCACGCTCTAAGATTAATCATAACAGTAGTTATTATATGTTCACTATTATGATTTCATAGAAATTTAAGGTGTAGTTTCGAAATACCGAGGTTCTGAGAGAAATAGGACTTAAACAATTGGGGAGGGGAGGGGAGGGGAGGGGCAGTATACGTTTAACATGCAACTGAAAATATAGTTAGCTACAACAAACGTAGAAAATATAGTTAGCAACAGTCAACATGGAAAATATAGTTGGATACAGTAAACATTGGAAATATAGCAACAAGAAACACTAAAAAAATATTGGAAAGCAAATATGAAATTACTGCTCGAAATGATTTGGGTTTGGATGGTGTGGATATTAACTGATTATTTTATTGAAATAATTGTAATGACTAAAGTACTTACAATCTTAATACGCATGCGCGCACATAAGTTATTTATATAGGAGAAAAATTGAACATTAATTCTGAACGTGGTATCTCCACCCAGACAGAAAAGTTCTAAAGTTCTACGATCAAGTAAATAACAGAAGTGTCGCCTACCTAAGTATGTTAATTCAGTTCATCTGTTTTAATTCATGTGAATATATCAAGATATACTAATATAATTATGGCAGATGTACTTAGTATTTGCCATTATCTTATCTGCAATCTATAAATGGTAGAATATTTGCTAATGTTATATTTAATAAATTTTTTAAAGAATCTGCATTTCACAGGTTAATTTAAGAAGGGACAAAACCATTCCACAAAACATATTTCTTATTTGTTATTTTAACCGAATATTTTAAAAGACATATAGTAGAAACATTTATATGAATTATTTTGTCTTTTCTTTACAGAGCCCATGTAAAACGTTTTTGCATAAGCTATAAACAGAAAAAAACAAAACAAAACTAAATACTTTTTTAATATAATGTGTCCGTAGAGGCTGAAATAGTTTATGAAAAGGGTTTTTTGTGAAAAACCAGAAAATTTAAAGCTGTTGGAACAATTTATTTGGAAAGGGGTAATCGTTGAATTCACCAAAAACGTTACTGTAGAGGCAATTATACCACTTTTTTTTTTTAACTTAATCGACTATTTTAGGAAGAAAGACAATGTCCTCTTTGAAAACTTTCCTGTATGCAACACATATGTTATTGTTTATTCATGGCAGTTTACAATGGCGTGAGTATCATAACCGTGTTTTAATTGCTAAGTTGTTATGAAAACCTCTTCAGGTGTTGTGTTCTTAAAAGAAAATACAATAGTTGTATTCGACTTTTAACCGTGTGAGGGATTACTTTGTTCTTTCTTGTTCGTGCGAACGTTTTATGAAACTGCTCAACTACAGGAAAATCATGAGATTTTTTGTATTCAAATGCTACAAATGTTTTGGACCAATATTCCTAAACACTAGGACATGTTTTTTCAGATCCACGAAAGCCTTACATTCTTCTTTTTATTATTTTTATAATAATTCTCTTTGGTTTTTGCAGCTGCACAAATTTACCGAATTCCAATTTTATAAATTAATGCAAATTATAAAATGCAAAGTGATAATTTCTCTGCAGTAAATTCAGGTTGGGTTTGCAGTGTTTTAATGTTATGTACCTGCACGTTACGTGAAAGTTTTGGAAAAGGAGATTAATGTAGAGTTTAAAAGTTTAAAATACACATAACATTCAACGCTTGATGGAGCAGAAGTTTGTTTGTTCACACCCCAACAGCATCATGCCAGAGTCTAAATCTTGAATCGACTGTTTCTGCTTTGCGTTTTGCATGAGAATAGGATTAATATTGTAGCCGGTTGTTGTGTTGGAATGTTGCTGTGCATGTCTAACTTCAGTAGCTCTAGTAGAAGCTTTAAATGTACTAGAAACTCAATTTGCAGGACCCTTACTTTAACAATAACAATAGGAGCTGAAGGAAAGTATCTGATACAGCCTTTTAAAGTCAATTATTTACAATAGTTTATAAAAAAAAACTAATTTAAATCGCGTTTTGTTTTATTATAACAAATTACAAAGAGTTCGTTTGGCTGGACACAAACTTGTTTATGTATTTTCCTTTCAGCATTACCTAAAATTGAAGAAATCTCATTGATAGGATATGTTTCAATAGAAAGTGTTTATGGTAAAGATGTTCTCATGTTGAAATGTAAACACAGCGGAAAATCAAGTGTTACAATCAGTTGGACTTTTAACGGAACAAAGATGCATGAGAAACGGCAATACATTGTGAGTGTTCCTGATAGATTAACAGTATACGACGTCAAAAATCGAGATAATGGCGTCTATCGTTGCTATGTCGGAAATGAATATGGAACAGTATTCTCAGAATATAACTTCAAGGCTGAAAGTAAGTTAAATATTAGCGCACAATAACAAACTCTGCATAAATTGATTTTAGCATCAGCCACATTGAGGAATTGAATATTGAACTGATGAACAATACGTCTATTCTGTGGTAATGCGCTTGTTTCAATACTTTTAAAACACTTTTTAACCTGTAACACACGCATTTTCTTCATAAATAGCTCAAATTTTTGGCTCAACTTTGCTTTGTCTTTATTTTACGTTTAATTTATGTTCGAATAATAGGAATTCGAATTATAGAGAGTGTATTTCATTATTTAAAATTAAAAATGCTTAGGTCTGGCATTCAGCCCTGGCTTTCAATTACATGATGCAACGAGGACTGTCAAAGCAACACTTGGTAAAAGTTTAACTTTAAAATGTCCCAAACATGCAACTGGTCGCGGGCAAATTTACTTTTGGGGCGCCGTGAAATCGCAAGCCCCTCTTGTTATCCTGGAAACCAATTCGCCAATAAAGCAGCATTCATCGGAAAATCTGGCTCCTTCGTCATTCCGCATCTTAAACAAAGTGATGTTGATTTGATAAATAATTTGGGTGGCATTAGCTGCATGTTGTATAACCAGAAAAAGGCGATTTGTAGCTGCCAGTTTAAAATTGATGCTCAAAAAGGTTTGTACAATTTTTTTACTGCATCATACGCAATATTTGTGGTAAAGTTATGGTCAAGTAAAAAAGTGTTGTTTATTAGTGATAGCATAAACTATACTCAGCGTTTCCAAAATTCGCACTCAAGATATCAAGAGATTATTTTTAAAAACCAGTATTAATAATCATAAACAAAAAGTTTCGTACCACTTTTTATGTAAATTCTAATTTGTGAACATAATTGTAGTCGGAAATTCGGGGACATGAAGAATTTGACAAGAAAAATAAAATAAATTTAGGGACTTATGATGCACAATATTTTTAGATGACAAAAGCGCATACAAAACATATACGGTCTATTTTTGTGCAAGTCCTTACACTTTATTTATTCTAAGATTAGGTTATAAAACTTATAGGCACCAGCGAGAAATCTTCACCAACTTTGGTATCTCACATGGATAAAGAGTTCTCCGCTGTGGAAGGGAGATCAGTGGATATATTATGCGGTGCGACGGGAAAGTAAGTGTTTATTCTTATGCATTTTGTGTTGATTGACATATTTGGTCTTTATAAGAAAAAAAGTTAATCGTGTAGATGAAGATTTATCCTTGTGTATCCTTCTTTACTTTACCCTGATCGGATCTCCGATCATGACGGGCAAATATAATCGACAATCAAATTTATTTTGGCACTACTGAGTGTGTTGTAACATATTGTTTGGATTCGATCCGCGGATAGCAGAATTGAGAACCGCGCAGTGGAATTATGTTAGCGATACACATAGATAGTGTCGTGGATGTGTCTGAGACTTTCGGGAACTCCTTAAGAGAGGATTTATTCACAGTTATTTCAAAATACACCTTCATCTAAATACACATGCCACTCGGATAAGAAATCTGTGTGTGTTCTTCTCCGGCGCTTAGTTCTGTAGACCGCGAATTTTAAAGAGTCACATTACCACAAATATTTTTAGTCCACCACCTTTGATATCCTGGTATAAAGATGGAGTTAAAATTTTGCCTTCAAATGGTAGTGCTGCAGGCAATATCAAAATTATGGACGGGAACATGCGACTACAAGTTGACCCGGTTATAGCAACTGACTTCGGAGTGTATAAGTGTGTCGCAAGAAATAGCCTGGGTGAAGACTCGAAGGAAGGAGTATTACTTGTGCATAGTGAGTTATTTACGTTATTTCTGAATGCAGCTTTACATACATCATAGATGTAACATTCGCAAACACAAAGACTGTTTTGTAATACTTTTGTACCTTCCTTTGCTTCCATATAACTTTTTTTTCTGTTTTTATCAACTTGAAATACGCTGTGTCTGTGCGTGCCACTTACAACGTTATGTAATGCAACTTATTTAAAGTTATTATCCAATTTTCATGGTTGGTCAGTTTTTATTACTCATTGTTAACTATTTTATTCTAACTTTTTCATTAAAATTAACAACTGGATTATTTTAAAAAAAATCTTTTTACAACAAGTTTTCCGATTCTCTCAAAAGCATAAATCTAAGGAAGGATAATTTAAATGACAGATATCTATAACACTATTTAATTTTTTCGCCTATGTTATACCTCCTTTTTGTCACAGGTGAGCCATCGTGGAAAATAAAGCTTCCAAACGCACTAATGGTACAGCACAACGATGTTATAACACTGGCGTGCTCAGCTTTGGGTTATCCAGCTGTTCAATACTCATTATACCATAATGACACTCTTTTAATGAGGTATACATGTTTATAAATCGACTGAAAATAAATAGATCTTTTAATCTCAAAGATTTTAGGTGACAAGAATGTAACCTAACTTGACTTCGTGGTTATGTTTCTATGGTTTAAGTGTTTGTTTGTCTGCTGATAGTCCATTTTGTCGTTCCCAACAAGCTCCTATTTAAACAAAAAATATAACACATGCATTAACATGTCTATGTCATAAGGTTAGTTTCTGCGTTCCTTCTTATTTTTCATCATTGTTTTCAGTTCTTCTCTCTATGTATGAAAATATCTATTCTTTTATCCTCTGGATCTTTTCCACATCGTTTGCTTCTCTCAGGTAATTTACAAGCCATGACAGTGAGTACTCAACTATTTTTAATTTGAATATTTAGTTATGAATGGGTAATGAGTTTTTAATGTTTCTTTTATATAACATTATTTTAAATTCCTGCCCTTCTGATATCTCACCTTTCCCATTGTGTCTTGCTTTTCTTTTATTACCTTTTCCTTCTTTGTCTTTACTTCTTTCTTTCATTCTTTTTTATTCATCTGTAGTTCTATCCCAGCCCGAATCCCTATTTTCTCTATTTATACCATCCATCCTGTTCATTCTTAATCTAATCAATTTTTATCAGTTTCCCAAGCCTTTCATCATTCGGTTTCATTACACTTTCTTACAACATCAGTCTTTGATATCTTATTTTCTCTTTGATCGTCCACATCCCAAGTTCTTTCAACGTTCCTGTATATAGTTTTGTTTCAGGTAGATGAAACAACCTTCGCAGTATATCTTTCTTAAATTATATTAAAAGTTTGAAGCAAACATAATAAGAATAAGAATGTTTGATCAAAACAGTACTTGGCCGTCTATAATCAAACTTTTGATGTCGTTTCGTTAAGCTGATCTTCTTGTCTAAATAGAATTATATACCATATACGTCGCTTTGAAAAAAATACGTTCTTTAGATCAAAGCATACGTAGGCTAACAATTTTAATGCATATTCCCATGTTTTTTTTTAACTTGCAATATTATGCTTCACTTGGAAACTCTCTACATCCAAAATGGTGGACGTAATGTTAGATACCTTTGTGAAATATAAAATTTGCCAAAAGTACGTTTTTGAGCAATTTATTGTTTTTTTAAACAGTATTAATTAGATAAAACGCAATGATGGACGGCATTCTGGTAAAGGTATGCTTTGAGGTATACACAGATATACACAGACTAGATAAACAACGTTGAAATTAAACAGTTGCTTTATCCAGCATTATGTCAGTACTAAATGGTCAACGTTACTGCCGACGAAGAGCTGAAATTTCCAAAAAAGAACAAAAACAACAACAAGGAAAACAAAAAACAACAACAGATGCGGTTGTTGTCAGTACACAGTTGTATTATTTAAGTTTTTTGTATGTAACTAAATAACCAAAAATGTTAAGTCCAATTTCTGAATAACGATAAGTGCAGTTTGATGTTGGAGCAGGGCGTATGACATTCCTTACTGCTTATGACTACCATTTTGACCAATATAACCGAAATAAATATGTCCGGAATTGCTGACTTTACCCTAAGTTACTTTAGTATTTCTTACACAAACGTAACTTGGCCAGAGTCAATAAAATAAAAAAATTATAAAGGTTATATACAGTCACATTACATTTGTTTAGTGCATAATATTTCTGTTTTGATTAAACTTCACGTGTTTTTTTCTGATCTTTTCTTCCTTTTAGTTCCAGGCGACATCACAATCACCCGTTTGTGTATAGTATTGCTAACGCTGAATTTCATCATGGTGGTGTGTATACTTGTGTTGCGTCCAATGTCTACAAAACAATCACATCTTCTGCATATGTTACAGTTACGAAGTAAGCTTAGAGTTCTAATCTTTAGTTAATTAATATAAAACTAGCTGTTTCCCGTGGAAGAATCCACTGTATTCTCATTTAATCTATGTAGCAGATATATGTCCATCAAAAAACAAACAATACAGCAGTGCGCATCTTACATCTGCATTATTATATAAATGACCAAAAAAATTAAAGGTGTCCAACAACTGCAGTATATATGTGACATTTAAAATCAAAATCTACTAAAATTACTTGCTCTGACCATCTGACAAATGCGAAAATTATTCGTGAAGAAGTTTTCAAAAGCATTTCAACATACATCTCACCCAAAAAATTTAAATCACTCAAAACGTCACATATATACAAAAAAAGCTGATCAATGTCAAACACAAATCTCTCTCATTGTATATGTTAAAATCAGTTAGTTTATTGCAAACCCTGCCAAAGGTTGACACAAAATGTGAAAAATAAACAATAAATTGTGCCTAAGTAGAAATTTTTATCTAAGGTGTTAAAAAGGGATTGCAAGGATAAATTATAATGCAATAAAACGTTTTTTGATATATTGCATACGGTCCTTCCTCACTAAACTTTAGACAAAATGTCAACAAAAAAAACGGTGTTTAAACCTGAAATTAATAAAGTCCTTTTAGCAACTTGCATGCTGTTTTACCATCAATAAAGTAAACAAAATTTCAAATCTCACATAGTATTCTGTCACAAATGTTTTCATAAAATATATATAAAAGTCATAATGAGTCATGTTAAACAACAGCAATCAATCTATAAGTTCATTTTATGTCAATTTTTGCACCAAATTTGCAACACAAAATATAAATTCTAAATAATACTAAAATCTCTTATTTTGGTCCTTCGCATACCGACGGTCTCCCACAAAAGTTTAATCAAAATGTAAAAAATGAGAGGTAACGACAAAATCAAAGTTTGCAAAATTTAATTATTTCGGTACATATATCTACTGCATATGCCCTCTAAAACAATATTTTAATCCAAAACGCCAAAGAAAAACAGTTTGCAACAAAAATCAGTTATTTCGATGATACTGCATACACTCTTTCCCCACAAAAGCTTCACAAACTGTAAAAAAAAGAATGGTTGTAGGGAGTGCTTCTGATTCAACAAAAATCATTTTTTTTACATTTTGCATCTTGTCCTTACCCATTAAATCTTACACAAAATTTCAAAAAACTATATACGATTTGGAACACATCAAATTTAAATCGAGAAGGATCAGTCATTTCGGTATATTGCACCCACAGAGACCTCCCTGGTAAGAATTTATACAAAATATAGAAAAACACAGCTTGCAAGGTGTAAAATCGAATTCTTCTTCTATGTATATATGGTCCTTCCTCGCCAAATTAACATAAAATGTCAAAAAGGTTCAGATATAACATCTATTAACACAACAAAAATCAGTTCTATCAGTATATGTCATGCCATTGTCCTCCACAAAATGTTCACCTTAAAGTTTCACAAGAAACAGCATGTAAATTAAAAACAATTAAGATCAGGTATTTTGGTCTATTTCATACCATTCTGTCCCAAATAATTTATAAAATATAAAAATTGAGTGGTAAAACAGAAATTTGCAAAATTCCATTTTTTTATATGCATATATATATATTATATATTATATTCCTTCTACAACAATAAGTTAATTCAAAATGTCAAAAAGAAGAAAAAAATAGCTTACAAAGAGTATAAAATTGAAATCAACAAAGTAGCTCTTTTGGTATATTAAATATGGCCATACGCACAAAAGTTTACACTAAATGTAAAAAAAATGGTTGTGTTTAGTAATTCTAAATTAAGAAAAGTCAGTTCTTTTAGCATGCTGATTTATGTCTTTGCCCACAAACTCTTACATGAAAATGTCAAAACCACAATTTGAAACAAATTAAATTTACATTTTAAAAATAAGTAATTTCTGAACTTTATTTTCAGAATATTTGCATGAAAAGAACTTCGCAAACCAAAAAAAGAACCAGGAAAATGTTTAAAATTTTCAGGGTTAATAACGTTTGATGGGTTTTGTGGGAATTTATATATATAATGTGGGAATATATATATATATAATGTCAGAGTTGATTTCTTATTTTAATATAAAAACATGAAAGGCTTGCAAGGTGTAAAGTCAAATTCTACAAAAATTAGTTCTTTCGGTATATTGCATGATCCTTGTGCCACAAAAGTTAACACAAAATTTCAAAAGAAAAGCAAAACAGTTTGTATATATTATATATACCATGTATATAAATGGAAAGTCACCCCAGTCTTCCCTGTACATTTTTTCCCTAAATGTAAAAAAACATGTAAATCCTTCCCCCGCCCTCCCCCCAAAAATAAATATATAAATAAAATAATCAAAAACCCATGTATATAAATACTGCAACAAAATCAAAATATGTGAAAAAAGCTACGTAAATTTTCCCCATAATGTCAAAAACCTCTATCAAATAAGAATTTAAGAAACACAGGTTTTTTCGGTGTTAGCATGTAGTAACTCTCTCGAAAAGGTTTAAAGTTTTCTTAAATAACACGAAATGTCATAAACAAAAACATTTGAGTAAGAACATCTAGAACATCAGAATTACTACATGTTAAATAAAAATCCTTTTGTCATATTGCATGCAACCGATGTAAGTTTAGTTACACAAAATGTGAAAAATACATTATATATTTGCATAAAAAATAGTCCTTAAACTATCCTTAAATATTATAAATACTTTCTTAAAAGGTGTTGTAGCTTCTTATATCTTCTTATTTAGGCTTAAAAGGTCAAGTCAAATAAGTTACAGCCATATTCCTAGCAAAGACCACTAAGATAAACTACAGTACCTAGCTACATCATGTAAAAGCAACATAAAATTCACAGGTTAGCTAGGTATACTGGGAATCTTTAGTTTAAAGCTAACATTAGCTAGCTACAGCAGCTAATAGCTGGTCACTTAAACTGGAGACTTAGCTAGGTATAAAGAACATGGCTACATATATATAAATTCCTAGCTAGCTAGTTGTTGTTGGTGGTTGGCTTTTTATGATGCTAACTATAAAACATGTCTGGCATCAATAATATCATCAAAACTGAAAAAAAAACATGAACAGAAACATTACAGAAACCTTGCTATGATTAATTTATAAAACCATGCTCTTCTTCAAATGTTTTTTTAAAGATTTATGTTGAATGAAAGAGTAGAGAATACTCAAAAAGAACAGCCATCTTTTTCGTAAACACAATTTCCGTTTTATGCTAGGAACTCCATTTAACAGTCCGTATGCTTTGTGAATATCTAATACCGTTTTATATGTAACGATACCTATATATATATGCTCATATAGATTTTTTGGCATAAGGGTATATATATTTATATCGTTATTAGCAGCGGGTTATATAATTACACCTTATGTGCGATTTCTATGAAGTACATCCCTAATTTTTTTAGTTAAATTTTAGCGTACAGCCACGTCATAAGAAAGTGACCCGTGATTTCCGTGTCGTGGACTCACAGTTTTACTCACGCAAGGGAATTAATATATAAGATAATATCCTTCGGATCGACTGTAATACCTTTAAGGTTTATAGTTAGGTTTGTAGTTTTGCCAACCCTAAGTGTAAGTTTTATTTTTATTATCTTTTTCTATATCTCCTTTAGGTCACGTGATGCAATCCTCGGACGTTCAAAATGCGATTGATTGTAATTGCAGAACCATATATTAAATTCCAAATTTTTTAATTTTAGCAGACAAAAGCTAGTTTTAAATAGTCAACATTTGAACTAGGACAGATTTGAATGAAACTACATAGATATTTTCGAAATGCGGCTTTCCTTCTTATAAAAATATTATTTTAATGTAAAAACTTTTCGTTGTTTTATTTACTTAGTTTTTAAAAGCCAATGAACCATTTACACTGCATGGTTGCATGGATGCCAAAAGATCACTGGAGTCTGAACACATCATTTATAAGCCATAACTCATGAGTACTCAACTTTTTTTAATTTGAATATTTAGTTATACATGGGTAATGAGTTTTCAATGTTTATTTGATGCTTTTGTTTTATGGCCAGACATACGAGTTAACCCTATTCGTTCCGGGGTTTTTCGAACATATTATGACAGGGGGGGGGGAGGGGCGAATCCGTCCCCCTCAATATCTTTTCATAGGCTAGTCCAAATAGAATCAAACTTAGCACAATTATAGTACGTCACAAAAGGAACAAAATGGCAGCAATAAATTTTTCCTTGCGTCAGTACATTTTCTCTGACGTCACCAAAAGCTCGAAATTTTCCCAAAATGCCACTAACTCCTAAAAATTCAATTACTGCAGTTCTACAGTGAATTTTTACATCTGTTTGAAGTTTATGAGAGCTATATAAAAGTTATTTAACATATTTTCCGGCTTTTACACTAATCACATAAAAAACTGCCAAAAATTCCCGAAAATCCGGTTTTTTTCGATGTTCGGGTAAAATCCAAAAACATCGGGGAATCGGATTAATCACAAAACATGCAAATTGATTCTTCTTGATAAAACAAAGTTGTTTTGTAAGTTTCTAGTTTTAGCGATAATCCTAACAAGAGTTATTATATTTTCTCCATTATAAAGGTTTCATAGAGATTTTTAGTTTGAGTAATTGCCAATATCAAAGCATCTGAACGGTATGGGACCTAATATTTGGCATGCAAGTGTCTAATAGATAAATATTGAAACTCAGTTAGTATCGTAGCCATGCAACGTAGCATTAAGGAGTTATTAAAAAAAAACGTTAGGGGGGGGGGGGGAATAAGAATTTTTCTACCATACAAAGCTGGCAAAGAACACGGGCTCGGGAAGTCACCGCAGCCAGTAGACTGCTATTGTATTACTTTTCTGATGGGTAGCTTAGGTGAGCAGCCAATAAATTACGCTAGATAACCCTTCTGGCACGCCCTTCTTTATGGAATATTCTACGTCTGAGTTCACAAAGGAGATAAAATATGGAGAAAATTGCCTTGTTTATCAGCTACGATTAACAACTGCTGCAACCTTGCAGCAATTAAGGCGTAATAACACCCTCTTTGAAATTGTCGAACATATAGTTAGTATATTTATATATAGACCAGCCGCTAGCTCTTACAAACATCTATGGAATCTACCTGTTTTGCATATTTCCCACTTTTCCATCTTATTCATCCTTAATCGGCTAATAGCACGAAGCAAACAAATTAAGTTGCAGATGGCCCGAGGTGAAACTGTGCCCAACCATTTTAAACAGAAAAAATGCAAGAAACAGGCGACATCAAAGTAAATTAATCTTCATAATGTCCAGAGTAAAACCATCTATAACAGACAGAATACGGGAATTAATATAAAAGACTGCCTTTAAACGCAAGGTTAAGTGTGGTGCATATTCTCGGAATAAGTTTTCATAAAATTTAAAAGATTCTTTGTAAACTTTTGGTTACGATAAAACTGATCAAAAAGAGACATGCAGAATAAGTTTTCGTTGAAGTTCCTAAATTCAGTGTCAGTTTAAATAGGGAACTCATCCTACAGCCGGTCGTTACAAAATTGTTAGCGTAAATAAACCCTAAACTATGCACGGAATTAAATCAATAATTAAAAGTGTAGCTGTTTAACTGTATATGGCTAACATGAAGAATAAGAAATATTTTCAAATTTCGTTGCAGGTAACTGTATTTGACTACACTTTTACTTTTTAGTTGGCTTAACTAGGTACCCACAACTTAAGTTTCAAAAATCGGATTTGAAACACACGCAAAAAAACAAAAAACAATACTGGCTAGGACTAAAAAAGACATATATCAAACTTAATAACAATCTAATGCAGCGGTTTGTCTGTGGGAGACTGACATCTGTGATGAAATTTTCTAGGTTGTTTAAACTCGTTTTCACCCGACTTCTTTATTTTTGACCAGTCTTTGATTCTCGTGTGTCCATCATACTTGGTTTTATCATTCATGTATATACATTTATATTTTAATATCTTTTTATATATTTTAACTGGACACATATTTATAACAGCTTTTAGTTGACATGTATATCCAGTATAAATATTCGCTAAATAAAATAAAAAATTGTTATGTTGCTCCTTCCAACGATATACATTTTAAGATTTGTAGCCAAATCTTAAAATTATTATGTTTAGGATTTATACTGACTAGGAAACGTGACAACATCTTTATTTTAACATGTTAAAACATATTACATAAATACAAAGCTTTTAGAAGGAACTACTATCATGTTGGTAAAAATAAACATTAATGTTACAATCATGGCGAATATTATAAAATTTATTCACTTACTTTTCGGAAATGTCATTAGATTTGCTAGCCCACTGTCAAATTAGTTATATTACTAGTCGATAAGGCCCGTGGAAAAATCCACTTAGGCAAAAGGCCAATAAAAAAATAGGTTGCTTTTAGATGTTTTGCTGACGTCAGCAGTGCATATACAAAAAAAAAATGTTCTTAAAATCTTACAGCAAATGTCAAATGTCAAATCGCATTAAATCCTCCACACAAATCTTACACAAAATAAAAAAGAACAGCTTGCAAGGTGCAAAATCTAGTTGATAAAAAGTTACAACAACGACACTCACAACATCAACACTCACAACACCCACAAAACCGACAGTTACAACACCGACAGTCACAACACGGATAATAACAATGTTAGAAATAACGCATCTCAAATATGTACATCTTATAAGTGATTATGTTGAAAACCCTCAGTATTTTATTCTGAAATGTCAAAAAGGAGGCCTGCAAGAGTCACAAATCAACAAAAATAAGTTCTTTACAATTTTAAATATTGTCTTTCCCTTAAAAGCTTACACAAAAATATGAAAAAGCCATAGTTTGGAAAACATCAAATTTAAATCTAGAAAAATCAGTCACTTCGGTTGCATACCATCCTCTCCCGCAAAAATTTACACAAAATGTAAAAATCAACCAGTTAAGAACACAAAAATTTTCTTTTATAGTATGATGATCCATACTGCCCTTTACCAACAATTTTAAACCTAAATGTCACAAAATCAATAAGCAAAGAATCAACTTGAATCAACAAACATTGTATACGGTTCATAAACAAAAGTTTACACAAAATGTAAAACAGATCGGTTTTGAGAAACACATCTAAATCAACAAAAATAAGTTCATTCAGCATATCGTATACTGCCATTAATCTTCCACAAAAAGGTTATGAAACACATCAAAATTTAAAAAAATCAGTCATTTCAAAAAATTTTGTAAAATTCTCAAGAAAAACAAAAACGTGAAGCCATGGAATTTTCTTTCAGCAAAAATTACATCACATACAGTTAGTTCTCCCAAACAATAGTTTATAATACGAAATATAAAGACAAAGTTGTTTATATAGTCTGAAGATGTACTTAATGTACGAAAAGCTTAACAAATAAATACTTTTTAACTTTCAAACTCAATTTATTTTTTTCTTATTAGTAAACTATGGCTGTTTATTTTACCGATAAAGACATCAGCTTTACAACAGCTTACAGTGAAGTCTGATTCTACAAAGATTTGTTCTTTCAGTATATATATTGCATGTGGTCTATTTCCACAAAAGTTTACACAAAATTTCAAAAAACAGCATTTTGCAACACGAACAATATAAACTGACTTAACCATACCATCCTCTCATAATTTTTTTTAACCCAAAGTCATAAACCCACGTAAATTTCCAATCAAATGTAAAAAAACCCTGTAAAAAAACCTGGCATTTTACATGTAGGCTGACAAAAGTTTAACGGGATGTCAGAAACAAAACAATAAAAAATAACTTAACACACACACTTTAAATTCTATAAAATTCGTTCCACTTGTCATATTGCATGTGGTCCCCTTGTAAAGTTCACAGGTCAGGTAATGTGAAAAAAATTATTCTCTATGGGCATAAAAATGTGTCACAGTATCCTAAAGGTTCGAGAAAGATTTTGTAGCTAGCTTGTTACATCATAATTCGTGTTCAAAAAAGAAGAGAAGTTTGACTACTAAGGTAGCTATAAATACCTAAAAAAAGAGGAATAACAACAAAACTCATAGATTAGAGCTAGCTATGGGATGGAGCCTTGAAGCTAACATTAGCTAGCTAGCTAACAAAACAGTACCTAAGAAGACACCCAGTTAAATATACTTAAGCTGGGGAGACTTAGCTAAGTCTATAGCTAGCTATTTATGCTTAGTAAAACATATATAAAGGAAAACAATAGCAATGTAAAAATTATGACATTTGCAGTTAGTTCAACAAACCAAAACTTTCTATTTCGCTGGCACATTTGTTTGGCAGCCAGCTAACAGCTTTATGCAGCATTTTGAATTTTAGGACAAATACATTAGTTACGCACCAGGGAATAGTACATTAATTATGCAAAAAAAAGTAAACAAATGCTGGCTTTTTTATAAAAAACGCGGTAAAACATAAAACTTAAAGAATTTGAAGCTTTTAAGTGACTTTTTCCTGGCAAATGCGAGTCTGCCTGACACGTAACTCTAGCGACATAAAAACATAACGTCTTAAAATATCAAAGTTCTTACTATATGTGAATCCAAATCGACTTTAAACCCAAGCTTTTATTTTCTACTTCTAACTTTTCTTTACTACTTCTAGCTGCACTCTTCACTTTCGAAGCAACTTCTCGTGGCTTCTAACTTTACTTTTGTACTTCTACTTCTCCACTTTGACTTTTCTTGCTTTTAATATCTGCACTTTTTTGTGACTAAGGGATCGTCGAAAATAAGACATTTTTTATCCGCTTCTTTAGTTCGCCTTTTGTCGAGAACTTTGTCGAGAGATTTTTATGTTTGTTTGTTTTTACGCCAAGGAAACTTTCTATTCGAATACCGTCCCGTTCGAAAGTACGTATTTGAGCGAATCATACTGCTTATTTTCTATCACGTGGTTTCTAACGGTTGCGAGACAAATGTAAACAAAACAAAAAAACTCGACAAACTCGCGCATTCGGGTGATAAAAAATATTGCGTTTGCAAAAGTGACAGACAGACAGACGGAACTGGCTTATTATTATAGAGATTATGCACCTCAGGCGGGAGCGTCTGACAGAATACTTTTGGATATTCGTGCATTTGTTGGCCGAGAGTCGAATATCTCAGCAGATATCCGACATCGAATATCTGCTCGAGATATTCGGTAGTCTCTCCGGCACTTATATTTCTTTTATATATATAGTTCCTTTAAAAAATACATGCAAGTCAATCAGATGGAGACTTAAAACTATATAAAAATAAAAAAGTTACAAACAAAGGATCTATTATATCGCACTCCATCTTTTATTGTCCTCGATAGTAGTACACAAAAGATAAATGGAGAGCCGAAAATAACTGAAGCGCGAACGTTTTAAAACAACAAGAAACAAGAACAACGAAAAAGACAAAAACAAAACAAAATAAAATAAAGTATGGAGAGGTTCACCACTTTAGATAACGATTCCTTTCCAATGGTGCATGATAAAACAGATATTCAGCGCGGTAAAATCGGATATCGTAATTATTAAGTCTCGCTTTGTTTATATTCGACTCCGCTGCGCGTCGTCGAATATCACAAGCTTGACTGAATAACTACGGATATCCGATTTTACCTTGCTGAATATCTGCTTAACATCGAGTGAGACCATAATAAGAAAACCCGTTATAACACTCCTGGTAGACAGCGATATTTCAGTATTTGCACTTTAGACCTAAAAACGTAGCTAACCTAATCTGGATCACCATGGAAGTTTCACCAAAGTAACACACTGGCGATTACCATTACCACGTTGTACAAATTAAATCAAATGTACGATGGCCCCTATGGCTTATTTCTCTTCTTAATAAAGACACTTCTTTTCTTTCCTCTGAAATCTTCTTTTCCGTTCGAAACACTTCTCTTCCAAAGTGAAAAACAGTTCTGTTTCGAGAACCCAAAAATACAAGACCCAGTTCTGGTCCGGAATATTGATTAGGCTGGATTTTCACTGTTTTGAAAAAATGACCAGCCTTGTCCTCAGGGATTTTTGCATTTTCAAAATATAAAGAGATGACGGCGAAAATCCCTGGGAACAAGGGTGAATAAATGACATCCGACTTCCGGCCATGAAATAGATCAAATATTCTTGGTAATTAATAACTATCCTTCTCCTATATCAAAAAGGCAAAAAAGGCTGGGCAGTCATTTATTGTGCCATTTATTGTGTTTATTGATAAATAAAGTTAATTGCTCTGCTACTGATCTGAATTGATTCGTGATATTATTTTATTCGTGCACATGCTTTGAGACATCCTACAATGAAATGTTGGTAAATTGAGCACGTGTTAGCCACGTACACTTCTTGCGAAAAGAGAAAAAGATATACAGACGGTGGGTGTAAAATTGCGGAACAGATTTTTAAACATAGTTGTGAAGAGAACGTGTGGAGCCACATTCAGAGAAGTGTTAAGTTTAAGTGCAGAAGACAAGTGTCAAAATACAGAAGAGAAATGTGAGAATACAAAAGAGAACTGTTTGGATCATGAAAGAGAAGTGTTTTAAATTTGGAAGAGAAATGAGCTATAGGAACCAGCGTACAAGTGGACATTTAGTGTGAAACGATGTAAGCACAATATAAGGATATGCGCCGTGGATTACGTGCAGTGAGCGCTAAACTTCACTCGCGGTTTATTTTTTCGCGAGAACTAATTCCATAAAATAACAGAAAGCTTGCCAACTTTTTGCTATGATGGAGTAACAACAGGTTGTAACCTGTGTTCATATTTCAGCTAAACTTTTGTTATTTTTGAAAAAAAATACATGACACTCGAAACGCTATAACGCTGTTTGCCCTTTACTAGATTTTGGACATACGATACACCTGTACTACATAACTCCCCTTTAATGCGCGACGCAGTTTACTTCTGGAAGTCTTTTGAGCGCTTACCGGGATTTGTAACACCGTGTACAGAAAGCCCCCAACGTGATTGTGTCCCATGGTTGACTTAGAGTTAAACGTTCAACATAGCGTTTAATGTCAGGTCACATAGAGGCTTGTGGCTTAGGTTTCCCAGCTAGTTCTTTATATTAACACCTGTATTCTGTCTGTTAAAGAAGGCTGTTTGCAGCTTTCTTCGGGACATTATGAAGAGTAATTCATTTTGCTGGTACCTGTTTTTTCTACAGAACCATCTGCAAGGTAGTTTAATTGCTTCATGCTATCACCCAAACCAGGATGCGCAAAAGTTGGGTAAATTTCCGTGAATGTTGCCAAGAGCTAGCCACTACCCTATATCAAAATAATTGTGTGAAAATTTAAAAGAGGATGTTATAAGGTTTCAATTACTACATGTTGCAGCAGTTGTTAATTGTTGCTGACGTCAGCATGGCCATTTTCCCCATATTCTGTGTCATTTGAGGACTCTGACATAACGTGGAATATTTGGTAAAAAAGATGTAATAGAAAGCTACGCATATGAAATAGTAGTTTTCGTTTATTGCGAACTTTCTTTTCGTTGCTTCTGTAGTGTCGCTAAGGAGCAGAGATAACAATGTTACTAACCCATGCACTTAATAATGACAAAACAAACGCATTAAAGGAACATTAAAAATGGAAAGATATAATCCCTTCTCTAGAATTTTTTATTTTTTACCTATTTTAACGCCATGGATTATTTTTTTGGAAAAGCCTTAAGGAAACACGCTGTACCTTCCAGCCTTCTTTTGGCGTCCATGGAGTGTAAGGGTTGATAGGATTTTGGAAACTAAGTAAATAAAATACCAATGAGTTCTTGCGCTGGAATATTTTTTTATGTAGGATCAAAAGGCTTTACTTTAAAAATCCGCACATAATATCAATTGAAGTTGTCTTAGTTCAAATACTAACTGTTTAAAACCAGTTTTTGTCCACTAAAATTAAAAAATCTGGACTGTACTATATAATTCGGTAGTGACCATCAATCGCATCTTGAACGTCCAAGGATTGCATCACGTGACCTAAAGAAGATGTTGAAAGATATGGTAAAATAAAACTTGTGTTTTTAGTGCTAATAATAAATCGAGTGAATCCTAAAAATTATAAAATATTGCAAATCCCTCTCCCACTTTGTTGTTGTTTCTTCCCCAAATATTACCTGCTGCCACTAATTTAATTAGGTTCAAACACAAGGATATTAAAAAAATGTAGAATATATTAGCAAATAGGCTTACATTTAGGGTTGGCATATAAAACTTCAATAAACGCCTGAAATGTATTAAACCTTGTAAATCAAAAATTCGTTTCACATAATGTAAAACTGTAAATCTTGACGTAAATATATTTAACGGAAAGTAGGGATATTTTCAGATATTCGTTCACGAAAGATTAGAAGGATAAACTTACTTTGTAACTGTAACATATAACGAAGATGTGATTGTTTTGTGGACATTGGACGCGACACAAGTATACACACCACTATGATGAGATTCAGCTTTAGCAATACTATATACAAATGGGTGCTCGTAATGTGGCCTGGAACTAAAAAGAAGAAGGATTAGAAATAAACCTAAACAATCAGAGTAAGAATGAACCGGATGGATGGCATATAGAAACAGAGAAAATAGGGATTGAGACTGGAATAGAAGTACAGATGATCACAACAATGATAAGAGCAGAATAAAAGAAAGAAGTGAAGAGGAAGATTGATGAAAAGTTAAAACAGAAGTTAAAGGAAAAGGTTGGAAATGATAGATATTGGAGACAACATGGAAAGAAATAGGAAATGCATATGTAAAGAAAAGAAAAGTCCAAAACATATAATAGATAGAATACAAAGAGGACATGGTTACAGAGTTGTTGAAAGAAACGGATAACTTGGATAAAAGACGGAGGATGACAGAATGGATATTATCATGAACAGAGAGGAAAACTGAAAGAATAATGACAAATAGGAAAAGATCTAGTTGACCTATATTGACATCGATGCATTTGTTATATTTTTTTTAAATAGGAGCTTGTCTAAAACGACAAAGAGGGCAATCAGGTGATTCAAATTCAAGATTGAAGAGAATAGCGTACGGAGAAAACAAAAAAAAAAGAAATATAACCGCAAAATTTAGTCAGCTAACAAATAATTTGAAATCTTTGAAAGTGAAAGAGCTGTTTATTTTCAGCCATAGTATATAAAATGTATACCTCATTAAAAGAGTATCATTATGGTATAATGAATATTGAGCAGCTGGATAACCCAAGGCTGAGCACGCCAGTGTTATAACATTGTTGTACGCTACCATTAGTGCGTTTGGAAGTTTTATTTTCCACAAAAGCTCACCTATTGCAAAAAGTTATGAAAGTTTATGAAAAGTTATTCGTAGACAAAAATTTGAAATAAAATATGATTTGGATTATGTGTCAGTCAGTCAGTCATTTTATTTTATCCTTGAATTTTGCTTGAAAGGTAGTAAAAAGACTAGTTGTGTGCCCTATGGAAAAGTACACTGGGAATAATAGAAAAGAACACTAAATAATTTATTGATGTCAGCTTGTTAATTTTTGCTGTAATGTTAGGAGAAATTAGGTTAATAATAACAAAAAATAATCAAACAAAAAAAATACATAATCATTACAGACACAACAGCGTATTTTCAATTTCTACAGATGGTGAAAAAAGAGGTTGCGCAGAACAAGGGAAGGTGTAGCAGTATTACAAAACAGTCAAAGATTTTTTGATTTGTGAACGTTACATCTCAGATTTTTTTTAAGCTGCAATAAGAGATAACGTGAAGTACTCACTACGCACAAATAATCCTCCTTCCTTCGAGTCTTCACCCAGGCTGTTTCTTGCAACACATTTATATACGCCGAAGTCAGTTTCTAGAACCGGATCAATTCGTAGTCGCATATTTTCGTCCATAATTTTGATGTTGCCTGCAGCACTGCCATTTGAAGGTAAAATTTTAACTCTGCCAGGATATTAAAGGTGTTGGACTAAAAATATTTGTGGTAATGTGACTTTTTAGAATTCCAGGTCTACAGAACTAAGTGCCAGGGACGAACACACGTAGATTTCTTATCGGGGGGCCATGTGTATTTATATGAGGGTTTATCATGAAATAACTGTGTATAAATCCACTACATAGAAGTTCCCGCCAGACGCACCCATGACACTGTATGTGTGTATCGTAAGACTACATTCTTCAATTAACACAAAATGGATAAGAATACAGACTTACTTTCCCGCCGCACCGCATAATATATCCACTGATCTCCCTTTCACAGCGGAGAACGTTTTATCCATGTGAGATACCAAAGTTGGTGAAGATTTATTGTTGGTGCCTATAAATTTCATAACCTAATCTGAGAACAAATAAATTGGAAGGATTCACAAAAAAGGGACAGTATATTTTTTGTATCTGCTTTGTTCATCTAAAAATATTGTGCATCGTAAATCCTCATATTCATTTTATTTTACTTGTCAAATCCTTCATGTCCCTGAATTTCCGACCACAATTATGTTCTCAAATTTGAATTTACATAAAAGTGGTACGAAACCTTTTATCTTGTTTATGATTATTAATACTGTTTTTTCGAAATAATCTCTTCATATCTTCAGTGCAAAATTTAGACGGACCGATAACGCTAAGTATAATTTACATTACCGTAAATGTTATCACTAATAATTCACAATTTTTGACTTGAGCATAATTTCCAGCTTTGAGTTTGTAAAACATCGACTGACTTGATAAAAAATATATTGGCAGTTTGGGAACGGTTTTAAACAAAATCGCATAAGTTTACCACAAATATTGTGCATCATACAGTAAAAAAATGTTATAAACCTCTTTGAGCATCAATCATAAAGCGGCAGCTGTAAGTCGACTCTTTGTTGTTATGCACGAAGCACCTAATGCCACCAAGGAGATTTGCGAATTTAACATCTCTCTGTTTAAGATGCGGAATAACGAAGGAGCCAGATTTATCAATAAATGCCTGCTTTATTGGCAAATTGGTTTGCAGCATAGGAGAACGACTGAATAGCCTACTCCAGCCCCAAAAGTAGAGTTGCCCACGACCAGTTGAGTGTTTAGGACATTTTATAGTTAAACTTTCTCCAATAGTTGCTTTAACGCTCCTTGTTGCTCCACGCGGGTGGCAGCTGGATTTAAATGATCCAAGACCTGCATATTTTTTAGTTTGAAATTAATTAATAAAATAATATAACAAAAGTGCGTTCTGAGAAAAAGATCAATTGCATGTATTATAAAATATTGAAATTTTATGTTTTGATTTATAATTTTCAGAACACTTAATTTACGCGAGTATGTAAATAGATAACTCATTTCAACATGAATGAATATTGTTAAAGCATTTTCAAATTAATTAACAGAGAGTTAAACGAATGCAAAGAAATTTTGTTGAAGTGGGTTATTTCTTTGCCGAGTGAATTTGAAATAATTAAAATTGTTAAACTTCAGGTGAAGTTTATCAGTTTTAGTGTATAAGGTGTGTATATTATTTGCAGATTGTAATCCTCTATGCACTCTTTAAGATCCACATGTTAACCTTGACCCCACCTTAAAAGTACCTGGCGAAACTTATTTTACTTCTAAGACTTATTCTTTAATACACGTTTTTCCTTTGATGTGCAATAACTTATAAGCAAGAAAGTTTAAAACCCTTTTTAAAACCAACAGCCATCTTGAAGACAATTAATTGAAAAAAGAAAGGCTGAAATTACGGAAACAAGACTGTCTTCGTTATTGAAAGAGAAGTTTGATTTTGATTGGCGCAGCGGCCTAACCGGGCAAGAAAACATGCAAATTTCTCCAATAAAAAATTTAACATGAGTTAAACATGTAAAATAAAGACACTTAAGCAAAATTGAGCCTCAGCCAAAAATTTGTGTTAGTTATGAAAAAAATTTATTACCAGGTCAAAAGGTGCTTTTAGTAATGAAACAATAGCATTACCAGAAAAACGGACTGTTCATCAGTTTTTCATTTGTGACTCACGCTGAAATATATATTTCTGTTGGATCTGTTATTGTGCTCAAATATTTAACTTACTGTTAACTTTGAAGTTATATTCTGAGAATACTGTTCCATATTTATTTCCGACGTAACAACGATAGACGCCGTTGTTCCGATTTGTGACGTCGAATACTCTCAATCTTTCTGGAAGACTGAAAATGTATTGCCCTCCTTCATGTATTTTCGTTCCGTTAAAAGTCCAACTGATTGTCACATTTGATCTTCCGCTGTATTTACATTCCAACGTGAGAATATTTTTACAACGCACACCTTCTATTGGAGGAGGTCCCCTTAATAAAACTTCTTTAATTTTTGGTAAGGCTGAAAGGAAAATGCATAATCAAGTTTGTCACTAGCTAAGTTTTACCGTAGTTAAAAGGTTTCATAAAAAGTTGTATATTCGCAAGAAAAAAAGAACAAAGTAATCCCAAACGTCAAAAGTTAGAAAGGCATCCAAAAAAATATATCTCAAGAGGTTATAAAAACAAAGCAATCAAAACAAGATACTCACGCCATTGTAAACTGCCATGAATAAACAATAACATATGTGTTGCATACAGGAAAGTTTTCAAAGAGGACATTGTCTTTCTTCCTAAAATAGCCAAATGATTTGAAGAAAGATGGTGTTATAACATATCTAAATTTACGTTTTTGGTGGATTCAACGATTGTCCATTACCAAAAAAATTGGATCAACATATTTGTTAAACCAGGATTTGTTGCTTTAAACTTTCTTTCCTCTTCACATACACCCTTTTCATAAACTATATTAACCCTACAGTGTTACGACAAAAGTATTTTATTTAAAAGAATTTAGTATTTCTTTTGTTGTTGGTTTCGGTCTATAACTTATTCAAACACATTTTGAATGGATTCTGTTGATAAAATAATTTAGTTCATGAGAAGGGGAAGTTATATGTTGAACGTTGTCCCTTCTTTTATTCACATGTGATGTTGCCTCCCCTTTAACAACAGATTCATAACACTATGACGGTCCGTCATTATAAGCATAACATTAAAATAATACATTATTATAGATTGCAGATAAGATAATGAGAAATACTAAGTACATATACCACAATATATCAATGAATCTTGATATATCAATTTTATTTGATGATTGATGATATTTTTTAAGATGGCATAAAAATACAGACTACAGACTGTCGTTACCCTGTTTATCTAAAACAGACAACCAACAGTTTTACTTTTCAGAATAAGTTTTCGTTACTGATCCAAAACTGAGTGTCAGTTCAAATAAAAATACAGTCAACGTGAACAGTCCAAGGAAAGTCTGTCATTAAGTAAATAAACTTTATCATTTTTACTTAAGTTCATATTACAGTGAAAGGTATAATTGTCTAACTGCATTTAGCAAACAAAAATAAAAATAAAAAATCCCTTTTTATTGCAACCAACTGTATTTTGTGATATTTTCATTTTCTAGCTGGATTTAACTAGGTTGGCACAACCCAAGTTGCAGCAAGTAAAAATTAAAACTTTTAACACGAAAAAAAACAACAGGAGTGGTTAGGATTAAAAAGCACCAACCTGAATAAGAACCTTTTATCGCTAGCTAAATAGGTTGCTTCTCACAACGATATACGTGTGTAGCAACCCAAATATTAAAATTGTTGTATTTGGGAGTTACAATTGCTAGGAAACGTAAAAACGTCTCTTTGTAACATGTTAGGAAAAATTAAAAACTAGTATTATAGAGACAAAAAGTTTTTAGAAAACAAAAGTTTGAAATCAGCACGGATGAACTCAAATGGGCATTGTTCTTTTGATGAAGAATTTTTTACACAATTTTTAATGCTTATATACAATGATTTCCTTGTGTTATACTACACGATTGTCAATAGAACAATTGTTATTACTTCCTCTTTCCATATTTATTTTACGTGGTTTCACTGATATATTTGGTTTTAGAATTGCTCTAATATTTTTTGTCACGTAGTCTTTAGTCTATATTATAATACCCGTATACGTCTGTCTGTCACGCAAAATGGTAGCGAGACGTGCGTAATGCGTAAAGAAGGGCGAACCCGTGGATTTTTCCACGGGCCATCAACTAGTTATTTTCATTTCAGTTCGCACAGCTCTGCACAAACTATGATTTCGGTGCGCTGATGCTATCTTTTATACGACGCATCATTCCTGCAACCACTGCCCTTTTGTGTCATTACGTAGCACATGTTAGACTGACCCAGCAATTACAGCTACCTTGGGTCACAAGCCTTTCGGTGTTTAGTACATTCACACTTTTACATGATCACCCTCGGTGACTACAGTGCGTATGTCTGGTTTTAGATTCATCCATATTCCTTCTAGGGAAGTGTACTCGAGGTTTCTAGCACCACCCATCGGCTTTGTTTGATATACGCATAAATCGTACATTACGTCACTTACCCAAGGCACAATGGTTCTCCCAACCAGTCGATATTGCAGCATTACAGGTACCAATTATAATTACTCTAACAAACACGTGACTTAGCAATAAAGAAACACGTTTTTTCCCTTCTCTTTATTAACCTCGATAATCGCAGCATGCATTTTTTCAGCTTCGTTTATCAAACTGCGACATTAAAACTATTTATTGACTAAATGGGATTTACTATGTGTCAAATATACGATTACTGAATAAAGATGCAGAAAAATATGTTAAAAAGTAATATTATCAGATACCTTATCAAGCACCTATATGGGTTATATAGTATGGTTTTTATATATGGATGCTACCTTAATGAACAAAGTTTAAGTGGGAAGCCAGAAACTCTACAATAGCCAATTTCATAAAATCATTCCTGTCGAGTTTATAATAAGAAGTTATGAAAAATAGTCAAGGCGTGCATAAACTTAACTTAGAAGTTATTATTGTTCTACGGCTTTAGCCTGTAGAACTTTAAAACGGGCTCCGTTTTTTATCGCCGTTTTTACTACCGAGACTAGTAAAGCACGGCAGGATACCAGTCTAGTGTGGTGGTGCGGGAATGATTAGTTTTTGAGTGTTATAACAGACTACTCTGTTGCACAAGGTACAAAAACCTATTATTTTTACAAATTAATCATTTTGCATTATTATTTTATGTTCAGTTGGTTTCACTAGTACCAAGTTGCAACGGTCGTTTGTTATCTTTGTGATCTGGAATTTACCGAATTTAGATTTGTATTTCGTACAACAAGTTTCAGCAGCCTAAAAATTCGTTTTAAAAAACGAAATAAATCAAAAATAGTTGTTTTTATTGCTTTTTACGTTTCACTATGGTTTCACAAAAACAGTGTTTACAAACTTGAACTCATTTTTCTACTTTCATATTTTTGTTTTAGTCTTTTGCTGTGCCAGTTAAAATAATTAATTATTAATAACGTGAGCATTTTTTTCTGCACAATTAACTAAAGCAAATAGACCACTACTAAATCAGTAATACACCGTAGAACTTCTTGCCAAAACGGCTGGTTTATATTATCTTATAACGCAGTTACAGTCACAGTGAAGGCATGTTCTCTTGATAAAATTTTCTGCAGTCAAGTATAAATGCTGTTGTACACTCACGACAGTTGCCATAGATTAAGTTTTTTTCCACTTAAATATTTGTGGCAGCTTTTAAAACCGCTAGTTGTATGTTATTTGGCTGACCTTAACGAAACTGCAAAATATAATAACAGGTTAAACAATTTTAGGAATTAAACCTTCAATTTTAATACAAATGTTCATTATGTTCCTGAATCACTCACAGCATAGCTAAATTAAATGAGTGAGCACCACATAGTGGCGTATTAATTGAACAAAGACGAACACATATTTTTATGTCAATTTTAGGGTTTTTGCATTGTTCTGTAATCAATTTCACAGCTCTACGCACATGTTTTACTAAAAACCTAACGTTTCTTAAATGTTGAATTGAAAGAAAATGTATGAATTTTGACACTAGCGTGTCTTTAATTAGGAACAATAAAATGCGATCATTCCTTATAGTAGTTTCAACAGTTTCCAGAAAAAAAATAGAACCTTTACCGATTTAATACAGTAGACTCTCTGAAATTCGACTTCCCCTAATTCGAACCTCTCCTTAATTCGAACAAATCTTCTGATCCCGTCAAAATCCCTTAACAAACTCTCATGATTCACTTCCCCTAATTCGAACCTCCATAATTCGAATACCTCTATATTTCGAACCATATTTCCGGTCGCTTTAGATAATTTCACCCCGTAAATCGAACTTTTAAAGATCGAATTATGTAAAGTAGCCATTTTATCTCCCTCTGCTAATCTTTCATCGAGTGTAAACAGGGTTTTACATGTTCGATTTCAAAATCGAAGGTCTATGATTCTTTTCAAACTACAAAGGATATATTTTTGTTATTAATCAACAAGATGGCGACTCTTCCAGCAAAACGTCGGCACAGTGAAAAGTCTATGAAAACAAAATACGAAGCACTCCAACTTTCACAAAAATTTATGAACTTCCCCTAATTCCTACTCTCCCTAATTCGAACCTTTTTTTCGGTCCCCTGCGAGTTCGAATTACAGAGAGTCTACTGTATTTCACTCTGATTTTATTTAAAAACCTGCTATCCGCCAGTTTGTACCACATTAAAAGTTCGGATTTCAGATACGCATGTCGCGCAATGACAACTGAATAAAATCAGCAAAAAGCAAAATGAATCCGTTTTAGTAGTATCTGAAACAACTCAGTTGACGAGTAAACCTATGAACTTTCGAACTAACCACGAAAACTATACCACAAGAAAAACGCACGTAACATTAGGAACGCAGTAAGATTATTTCTATGGCCTATTGTACGTTTGTTTCTCAGCCTGAAGTTTTCTTATTTAAAAAAAAACCTTATCCCGGCACTTTTTATTAAAATAATATTTCGTTTTGTCACTAAGTTTCGATAGGTTTGTTATTTTTGTTTTACTTGCAATTATTAGATAACTTTTAAAAGTGTTTACAATATTAATACGCATGCGCGTATAAATTAATATAAGTGAGAACAATTAAATCTTTAACTTTTAAAGGGAAAGGTTTTAAAGTTTTACGAGCAGGTAAAGAATAAAAGTGTCACCTACCTAGGTATGTTAATTCAGTTTGTTGGTTCAAATTCATGTGAATATATTAAGATTTATAAATACACTAGCTGTGGAAGGCTGTGGACAAAGACGATTAGACAGAAGAAAAATGGAAAAGATCTGTCATTTGAATTTTACACAAAAATTACGTTTAGAAATTTGCTAATCATTGCCATCTATTGTGAAGAGCTTGAAACTCTGATAAAGAATGTGGTTTCAACAAACGGTTAAGGAGTTATAAACCTGATATAAGTCTTTTGCTGAAGTCATCAAAAACCCACCAATGCATATTGTTTAGACCTTGAAACTCGAACCTTTAAAATGTATAGGGTCGTGTATTTTCAACTAACGGTTAAGGAAATATAAGAGTCTAAAAATTGGGAGCAAACGTGAGCAAACTTTTTTAACTGCTGCCATTGTGTAGAGGTTGAAATACTGATCAAGAAAATGTATAGGATAATGTGATTTTTACGAACGGTTGCAGATATATTGTGGATTAGGGCTGTTGATGACGTCATGAACTCGTATGTTCCAAAACAGGTGAATTGTGGTACTTCATGTTTGCCCTTATTTCTTTTGCAGTATATAAATTTCCGAATAGTGCCTGCTGTTATGTTTATTACTATTTTATGTAGCAAACTTGAAATCTTTGACAAATATATTCTCACAAATTAATTTGGGATAGGACACAAACATCCCACTGATGATATTCTTATTTTAACTGACAATTTTATTTATTTATTTATTTATTTATTTATTTATTTATTTATTTATTTATTTATTTATTTATTTATTTATTTATTTATTTATTTATTTATTTATTTATTTATTTATTTATTTATTTATTTATTTATTTATTTATTTATTTATTTATTTATTTATTTATTTATTTATTTATTTATTTATTTATTTATTTATTTATTTATTTATTTATTTATTTATTTATTTATTTATTTATTTATTTATTTATTTATTTATTTATTTATTTATTTATTTATTTATTTATTTATTTATTTATTTATTTATTTATTTATTTATTTATTTATTTATTTATTTATTTATTTATTTATTTATTTATCATCAATACTTATACAGGATATAAATTTCAGAAAAATTCTGATTTAAAAATGTGTCTTGTTAGAAGAAAAAAATAAAAATTTTGAGAAAGAAAGTTTTAGTGTAGTAGCACATGCACTTTGATGAGAAGTAATTTTTTTTTTGCATAGTCCATTAAAAATGTGTTTGAATAAACTTTGGAAAGAAAAAAAGTAAACTAAAGGCTTAATGTGTCCGTAGCTACGTTGCAGCGTTGATATAGTTTGTAAAAAGGGTTCATGTGAAGAGCAAGAAAATTTAAAGTAATAATTGCTGGTTTAAACAAGTTCTTGAAATTGTGTTTGTATTGATGTGTAGTTGAGTAGCAGATGCCACTATAACTTTCTTTAATTTCTTTAAGTATTTTAGGAAAAAAAACAATGGCTTCTTTCAAAACGTTCATGTGTGCAATGCGAATGTTATTGGTCATTCATGGCAGCTTATCGCGTGAGTATCTTAACCATGTTTTGATTGCTTAGTTGTTTTGATAACCTATTCAGGTGTTGTTTATGTTGTTTTGGATGGACGTTTTTCTGACGTAAACAAAACAGAACGGATACAAGACATCTTAAAAGAAAACACAATAGTTGTATTTGACTCTTGAATGTGTTTTGGATTACTGTTTCTCTTTTTCATGCGACACACATTTTTTTACAAAACCACTTAACTACAGGAAAATCATAAGGCTTTTTGCGCTTTAACCCTATTCCTGCTGGGCCTTTTAGGGGCTCCTCAATGCTGGGGGGGGGGGGGGGCTGATTCGACCCCCCCTGCGTAATTTCTACAATTGTTGTCCGTTGGACTTGAAACTTACCACAAGTGTTGTCCAGGTATTAATAAACAATTTGGTGAAAAAAAATTGATGATGTTAGCATTTTTGGTGATGACGTCATAAAATTCGGTGACATATAGAAAAAAAGCACTAACTTTGAATTTTGTTAATTGTTGTATAATTGCGATGAATTAAGTAACAATAATAATAGAAACACAAAATAATATAATAATATAAACTAAGAAGTCATATAAAGCTTTTAAAAACATGTAAAAACAGTTTTTAGGAAAAACATTTTTTTTTAGAATTTTACTCAACACAAAAAAAGTGTTGACCCCCCCCCCCAGCACGAATAGGGTTAAAGACTACAAAAGTTTTGGATTAATATTAGTTAATATTAATATTAATCAAAAAAGCTTTGGATTCTTATTATTATTATAATCACACTCTTATTTTTATTTAGCTTTTGCAGCTGCGCTAATTTACCGAATGCCATTTCTGAAAATATTGGCTAATTATAAAATACGGGAAAAAGCAACGGTTACTGTGCATTAAAGCCAGGCTGAGAGCGCCGTCCTATGCGCGTCTACGTGCATTTTACGTTTTCAGAGGAGATTACTTTAGTAATAAAAAGTTAAAATGCACACATACGATACACTTACTAGTGGCCTTGTTGTTGTTGGCCTTGTTGTTGTAAAGTGTTTGTCTCTAGTACGAAAGATCGTACTAGAGACAACTGAAGTAAAGTATCTGATAGAGCCTTTTGTTTTGTTATAACAAACTAGATAGAGTTCGCTTAAGACCAACCTAATTATGTATTTTTTTAGCGTTACCTGTAATTAAAGAAATCTCATTGGAAGGAAATCCTCCATTAGAAGGTGTGACTGGTAAAAATGTTTTCACGTTGGAATGTAAACACAGCTGTAAATCAAATGTGACAATCAGTTGGACTTTTAACGGAACGAAAATACATAGTAAAGGGCAATACAGTTTAATCGTCCCTGATAGATTAAGAGTATTCGAAGTCACAAATCGAAATAACGGCGTCTATCGTTGCTACGTCAGTAATGATTATGGAACAGTGTTCTCAGAATATAACTTGAAAGTTAAAAGTAAGTTAAGTTCCAACTTTACATAAACTTCTTTTATCGCTCACCACATTATAACTTTGTAAATTGTGTAAGTGATGAACAATTGGATCGACTATTAAAGCACTCTGTAACTGGTAATACTACACTCTATCATAAAGAACACAATTTAAGGATGAGGTTCAATGTTGCTTACGTTTTTTTAATCTTACAGACAGTGGTTCTTAATTATTACTTATTGATTCTCTACTTTGAAGTTCGAATTTTACCTGTTTCCTTGTTTAGTTAGGTTGGTACGCCAACTAAAGTCAAACATCGGTTTCAATCACATTTTGCGTCGTTTAAAACGTCTTAGAACAAGTGTATTATTGGAAACAATCGCTGTTTCTGTAATCTCCTTTTGTCCTTTTTTTTGAGCCACCTCAAAGCTGGTCTTTTGTCTTTTGAAGAATTTGAGTCTTGTATTGCTCATCAAAAAAAAAGTGTGTATTAAAAAGTAAGTTTTAGGTTTAGAAGTTGTGAAGGCACTCTTATCAGGTACTTTCAAGGTAAGGTCAAAAGGAATATGAAGACCTCAAAGTGTTTGGGATTATCTCGAATTAGTTTTACACTAGAAAAGCTTCAAAATGTTTTTGCTCTCAGATCTCTCTATTAGTTCAATTTAAAAATTGGGATGGCTTTTGGCAAACTAATACCGGAGTAGAATTGAGTTAAGTATTTACTCACTCGGCTTCAAAAAGATAAATATGTGTGCCCTCTATTACTTTTAGCACAGACTTGTTTTATTACATTTTTCATTAATTCAAAATTGAAAATTGCTTAGGTCTCGGAGAATTCAACCCTGGCTTCCAGACACATGATGCAACAAGGACTGTTAAAGCAACTCTTGGTAAAAGTTTAACTTTAAAATGCCCCAAACATACAACTGGTCGCGGACAAATTTACTTTTGGGGCGTTATGAAATCGCACGCCGTTCCTGTTATCCTGAGAACCAATTCGCCAATAAAGCATGCATTTATTGGAAAATCTGGCTCCTTCGTCATTCCGCACTTGAAACAGAGTGATGTTGATTTGATTAATGACTTGGGTGGCATTAGCTGCATCTTGTATAACCAGAGAGAGGTGACTCGCAGCTGCCAGTTTAAAATTGATGCTCGAAAAGGTTTGTAGTTTCCTGGCCCTTTTATTTTTACTCTTCGTCCAGTAAGTTTTGTAGTGAACAAATACATTTTATGTTTTAACTGTTCGCTTGGCAGAGCCAATACATTTGACTCATTGTCATTGAATGTTTCACAAACAAAGGTGTATTTACAAGCTGTAAATTGTGGTCAAGTCAGTACTTGTTGCTTTAAGTCAGTACTTTTAACGTAAGGTATATTTTGCGTTATTGATACTTACAAAGTTAACTTAGTACTTAAGAATTGCAACAAATAGTTATAATCACAAAAAAGTGAAAGAATTAAAATCATGCTATAGAATATAAAGGATTTGACCTCCGAATAAAATTAGGCGCTTGCTTTAGACAAACCCAGTACACACGAGAAGTGTATAGTAATGTTTTGCCGATCCTTATACTCCATGCTTTCTAAGGTTACGTTATGGAAGTTATAGGCACCAACGAGTCATTTTTACCAACTTTGGTATCTCACATGGATAAAGATCTCGCGGCTGTTGAAGGGAGATCAGTGGATATATTATGCGGTGCGACGGGAAAGTAAGTGTTTGTTCTAATTTATATTGTATTAAATGACCAAATTAATCTTGTAATAGAACATTCTTGCATTCATTTTCAACTAAGAACAGTTTACCCTGATCAGACCTTCGGCCGGGATGGGTGAGCAAAATTGGTGTAATCAAATGGAAGTATAGCTCCTTTGTGTATCACTCCGTTTTCTTGCAGTGAGCGGGATTAGATCCCCGCTTTTACCAATCCACTACACTTTGTAAGACACGAGGTACGCAAAATAGCTCTACTTTAATTTATAAAGGCAATTACTTTGTTAAATGGACAAGTACCAGCCGTTCCCTTCTTTAGTATCATTTAATAGTAAATTTTTTGTTGCTTATCCTATATTTTTTGCAAAATGTTTAAAGGCAATTCCTAGATTTCATGAGTTATGTGAAAATAGATTTATAATGTCTATCATTAGATTATTTTTACTCATTCTCCGTGGAAAATGATTTTTACTGTATTGATTGATAACTGTCAAAAGTCAATGCACACAGGGTAGTTTAATGTTGTTGCGTTATCTAACAAAAACATAACAAAGAAGTCGAACTCAAAACGATGCTTATCCATTATGTTGTGACTTTCGAATGTTATACGCGCTTTGTGGCAAAACAATTCAGTTCATGTTAGAAAGCTTCCTTACTTGATACAAATTTATCCCATAAGCAGGGGACATATCGTTTCATATTGTTGCATATTACTTAGGCATTATTTAATCAACCAATCATTAGCAGGTTGCTGGAATGTCCAATAAGTAAATAACGCAAAAAGGCAGACAAAATAAAAATTGTTGCTGTTGGAACACGATGAGATTTGCACATTCTCATTCTAAAAAAGCAACTTCTTAAGAGTGCGTGAAGACTTTTAAAAAACGTTACAAATATTTTTAGACCAACACCTTCGATATCCTGGTATAAAAATGAAGTTAAAATTTTACCTTCAAATGGCAGTGCTGCAGGCAACATCAAAATTTTGGCCGGGAATATGCGACTACGAATTGACCCGGTTATAGCAACTGACTTCGGAGTATATAAATGTGTCGCAAGAAACAGCCTGGGTAAAGACTCGAAGCAAGGACTATTACTTGTACATAGTGAGTTATTTACGTTATTGCTGAATGCAGCCTAAAAAATATCTGAGATGTAACATTCGCGAATACAAAAATTTCAAGATATTTTGTAATACTGTTACACCTTCCCTTGTTCTGCGCAACCTCTTTTTATCATCTGTAGAATTTTAAAATACGCTGCTGTGTATTTTTTTTTGTTTGATATTTTTTGTTATTATTAACTTACTTTATTCTATCATTACAGCAAAAATTAAGAAGCAGATTGACATTAGAAAATGTTTATATACAAATAGCTCATGACTGACATCATCAAACTGCTTAATGGTTAATGATCTCTTCTATTATTCGCCTGCTCCAGTGTATTTTTCCGCGGGGCACACAACTTTTCTTTTTATTAACTTTCAATCAAAATTCCACTCTCTAAATCTAAGGAAAGATAAAATAAAATGACTGATGCTTATAACACATAATTTAAGTCATAATTATTTCAAATTTTAGCCTATGGATCGTTGTCATACTTTTTTTTGTCATAGGTGAACCATCGTGGATAAAGCAACTTCCAAAAGTGCAAGTTGTATCACACAACTTTAAAATAAAACTGGCGTGCTCAGCCTCGGGTTATCCAGCTGTTCAGTATTCATTATACCATAATGACGCTCTTCTAATGAGGTATACATTTTTATAAATGGACAGTCTCTAAGATTTCATATTATCAGTTACCCAACTTGATGCCGTGGTTGTTTTTATTTTTTTGTTTGTTTTCTGCGTAAACTATTCTCTTTGAGCAAATATGATGAGAAAACACAAACAAAATGTTGTCACGATTATTCTCTGCGTACTGTGTATAGTCCAATAAGTCAAAACCCTCCACCAATTGTATATTTTAGTCTAAATTATCTACCATCACAATTAATTTCTTTAGTAGTTCGTACGTAAACGTTACTTGCACCGTAGCGTTTATACCAGTGTCAAAAATAGAAGAAAGGCTTGCAATAGTTATATATAGTTAGCTTTATTTCACTTTGTTATGCAACACGATACACATTATATTTCTTCGAGCATGAACCTCAAAATCTTTAGTGCATATATATATATTTTTTGATTAAACGTCACTTGACTTTACTTATCCTTTCTTTTTTCAGTTCCAGGCCAAATCACCGTCACCAATTTGTGTATAGTATTGCTAAAGCTGAACCTCATCATAGTGGTGTGTATACTTGTGTTGCGGCTAATGTCTACAAAACAATCACATCTTCGACATATGTTACAGTTATGAAGTAAGTTCACTTTTGCTTTTAAATGAACAGTTATCGAATAATATCCTTACCTTTGATTGGTAAGTTCAAATCATCCTTAATTGCGATCAAAGATGTAATACAGTTGGGTCATGGATTTAATTCATCTGAATATGATGGAAAGTTTCACGACTTTTAGTTTTTTGGAGGTTTTTTTTGCTGCTTATGTGAAGTAAACCCTAAAAATAAACCGATTGGCTTCTATTTCCCACAATTTAACGATATATTTCAAGCATCCATAAATTGCAATGGTTCTTAATGCTAAAATACGTAAATAATAAATGTATGTGCAAACGTAAATATAAATTGACGAAGGAAGCAGTCAAATAATCATAGAGGGTAGAGAGCTAATGAAAGAGCGGATAAGTGTTTTCGGTATAGTTTATTATCCTTAGGATTTACTTGAATTTCATATTTATCAATTCTTTATATATCTTCTTTAGATCACGTGATGCATTCCTCCGATGTTTAAAAGGCAATTAATCGTAACTACAGAACCATATGTTACAGTCCAGATTTTTTAATTTCTGGTTTTAATTTCTTATATATATATTCATGCGAAAAGAACTATATTTTTTTGCTATATTCTTTCTTCTGGTAGATAGGTCAATATCTCACAAGGGACCAAGTATGGTAATAAATTTAATTGCCATACGGACTTTTGAAATATAGCTTTTGATCCTACAATAAAAAATATCCCATAGCAAGAACCCACGTTGCTTTATATACCTATATTTACATATCTTTCTATTTTAAACCAATCACCTTTTGTACTGTTTATTTTAGGAATAAATACCAATGTGAATTAATTGCAACATGAATTGTCCATGTTAGTTAGTGTGGCAATTTTTAAGTGAAATTTTTTTAATATATATTTCTTTATATTGTTTGTGGAATTGATTTGATAAAATGATGGGAAATTTCGCTTGTATAAAAAATGTTTACAGATGTGTTTTGACATTGATTGTTTTAAAAACTTTGGGTAAAAAGCTCTACTGAAGTAATTTTAAAAACAGTATTAACATAGCACTAAAACCTAAACGCCGCCGAGATCAAGATTATTTAAATTAAATGATATTAGGAACGTACGAGCCTGAGTTCGTTCATATATCTTAAGAACAAATAATGCGAGTCTAGAATTACAAAAAACAATTATTTCCGACTTTGTGATAAATCAATTCGTAATGAAAATGGACGTTTTATGAATAGGCAAACTAAATTATTTTTTATTTCGTTTTATTTTCGTTGCATTTTTTGATAGGCACTTTGAAACTACACTGGACTTAACCCTATTTGGTCCAGGGTTTTTCGAACATATTATGACAGCTAAAGAAAAGTTATTTAACATATTTTCCGATTTTTACATAATTGGCATGAAAAGTTGCAAATAATTGCCTAAAAATCCGGTTTCCCCGATTTTTTGGTAAAATTTAAAAAAATCGAAATCGGATTATTCACCGTGTCCAAAACTTACAGAAAGATTCTACTTGTTGAAACTATGTTGTGTTGTAAGTTACAAGTTCTAAGGATAATCCTAACAAGAGTTATTGTATTTTCCTGATTAAAAGATTTTGTAGAGATTTTTAGGGGTAGTTTCGAGTAATAGCCAATATCGAAGCCTCTGAAAGGTATGTGACCTAAAAATTTGGCATTCAGGTGTCTAATAGATAAATATTAAACTCAGTAAGTATCATAGCCATGCAACATAGCATAAAGGAGTTGGACTGAATAGGGTTAATTTGCTAAAAATATGGAAATGCTGACCTACTGCAAAAAAAACAACATAATTTATTACCAATAATTGACCTAAGAAAGCTGTTTAGTTTTTAGGTTATGCTAACTACCTGACTGTCCAATTCGTGTGGAATTTTAAATGCAGTCTTTTCGGCATATTTTGAATTCATGTTTGTCAGAAACACATTGTGAGAAGTGTTTCAAGGCTATTTATAAGGTGGGAATGGCGAATACAATATACTTCACATAAGTATTGTGTATACTGAATTTCTTTTGTGTTCCATTATCTCCTTTTATCTGTCATCTTTTTACTTTTTGCAGGCTTAGTTCCAACTGTTTCAGTAAGAAAACTTTTGCATTGAAATAAGTTTGAGGTACGCAAGATTAGTAATTTATTAAACGAAATAAAGATATAAGTTAATCAGGAGCGCATACATGTTGAGGGGTCATTGAAATTAGGAATAGAGCGAACCATATACGATATAACACATTATGTAAATGGTTTTTGACATGCAGATAACGCCAACTTGTTGACTGGTGTTGCAGTACACATTTATTCGCTGTGCCGACATTTTTGTGGTTCATTGTGAAGGATATTGTAGGGTGTTTACTCTTATATTAAGGAGAAAATATCCATACATCCAAACTTTTTCTAATTTTTTTAAAGAGATAGATGTTTTTAATAGATGTTTTTAATATAAAGTTAAGAAATAAATTGATCAGAAGTTTTAATTGATTCTGATAGAATTTGCAAAAATACGAGGTGAGTTTCTACTTTGTAAACAAATAGCTGTATTTATACTGGGAAAGTCTGAGATGAATAGCTAGCTTGTCGGAAAAATTATTCTGTCCGACAGTACACAACAGTAAAAATTATTTGTCAATGGAATTTCCCTCTTTTCGATGGAATTTCCCCTTTTCTCTTTCACGAATGATGCACAAATTGGGAAAAGTAAGTCGACAGAATTAATATTTTATCAGTATAAAAAACCGATGACATTTTAGACTTTAAAAAAACTTAATTGGTGTTATAAACCTATCTTGTGAGCAGCATTTTTTTGTTTAGAAACTTAAATAGCATTAATCCTATTAACCAAGCAGAAACTTTTCGAAAGCATTTTCCAATAGAATAAAGAATAGCACATAATAAGGAGAGATTTTCCTGTTTTATTGCTGAATCAACCCGGACTCAGCAAAAAAGGAACTCACGAAAAAACTAAAAACAAAAAA